>CABFPE010000755.1:43596-76704 GCA_900660155.1 Hofstenia miamia
TTTTTCTACAAGTGAACAAAATTCGAGGAAAAGATGCAAATTTTATACCTTCCTATCAAATCCAACGAGATAACAGCATTATGCTTGAATACTATCTTAGACAGTTAATTAGTGGGTTCTTCATTATAGCATTGTGATATTCAATAGCACATACTTGCAAACTTACCAAACCATAGCTATGTTGTAAAATCACTTTATTACCATATACATTAATCAAATCAAATTAAATGTCATTTACACAATTAATAGTGCATTGCTATTTCGAAATGTATTACTATAAAGACTAGTAAATTTGTCAGCAGTTGAGCTCTCCATAAATCACAGTTAATTAAACTCAATTCTAAAGTCAGGTACTCTTCTCATTGAAAAAATTTTTTTTATTATATAATGTAATCTTTTAAATAACAATATTTAATAAATATATCTATTTCATATTCATTTCTAATATTGTCAAAATATTATATTCAAGATACTTTTGGTGCAATACAACATTAAAATATTCAATATGCAAAACAATAATTAAAAATGTTTTGCATTGATTACGTATCCATTATATGATTGTTTTTTCAATAATTAAACTCAAACTTTTTCATATAATGCTTTTTATGGGCTATACATTCCAAAAAAGAGCATTTTGAAAAATTTACCCAAATAATTTTCTAAAGATATATGCAAGCAAAACTTTCATTCACTTCACCCAGAAAAATAGGCTGTTCTATTACAATAATTGCTGTCTCTTTGAAGCTTGCATTATTCACTTTTACCCCTACTTCAAGTTTTCTGAAATCGAAAGGAATGGCTCTAATATTCATTAAAATGGTATTAATGCATAAGTGAATATATTTACAATATCCTAAGAAGCTGTAAATCAACTCATTGAACACTAAATGCAATGCACACAAAATATAGACTAGTACATGATTAATGGTCAATTAAATGCCAATGTGCTTGAATGTAAATGTATTAATTTTAGATCTTTGATTACTCTAATTTTATTCAACATAAAAGTGTGATCTTAAAGAATTCATTTTAAAGGCAAATGCTTTTGACTTTATATTATCATAAAATATAATATTTCATGAAAAAATAAAATTTACATTCATGATTGCAACAAACCTTTACTGAATATATAATAAGAAGATTAAACAGTTAAATTTGCTACAAATTTATTAAATGTTTTTTTCTATTGAAATTGAAAGTAAATGAATTGGACACTACTAAATTTTTTGCAATTAATGTTTTATTTGCGTAAATCTAGTGAAAGTTCTAATCAAGTAATTCGTTCACAGCCGTTTTCAAGTATTTTAGCAGGAAAGAAATAATTTTGTACTCCAAATTCCTCTAACTACTCAGCCAAAATGAATAATAGGTTCAGTACACAAACAAATAATTCAACAATGGCTTACGATTAGGGTTAGGCTAACAATTGTAGGAGCAAAAGTATTTCGTAAATGGAGTTCATTATGCTTGAGCAAGCAAATAGTATATTGCGCAAGACTGTTTCATTTTCTTGTATCTACTGCAATTGGTATTATTGTTCGGGAATTTTTTGCATTGTTTAGTTGTATATTATAGATCTGCTCAAGTTTAAGACTTGTTTGGGTAAACAAATATTTTTTTGATTAGGGTTCTAAAAATTCTTGCCCCTCAAATGCATTAAGGATTATGTGTGTTTTTATAGTGAGTGAGCTCAATCTCTTAAATTGACCAAGAAATGTGAAATTTTATCATTCAGAAAGTATGCAAAATTTCTGTAATTGGAAAAAAACATAAGAGACAGACTTAGCTTTAAATAATAATTTACTATTATATCAGAGTCGCAAAGTTCAAACTGCGAATTACCATGGTAAACATTTCTCAAGTTGCCATCTTTCTTATCAAAAAGTTATTCAATAACAAAACATAGCCACTCAAATATTTCTCGTAATTCTGAAATAACCCATCTAAGCAGATTACTAAGGTGTTTGAATAAAACTATATTGATCTTGTCTCATATAAAAAATTACAAAAAGTTCTGATTTATCTTCCAAATCTGCAAATTATTAATTGATGTTTTTTTGTAATGTTTTTGTATATTGCCATAAAATATTTCTATTAGTTGAGATCATTATATGAATCACAGCTTGTGGACGATGGTGCAGGTGAGGTATTTTAGCATGTACTTATAATGTGGTGTACAAAACCACTTTATACTTTAAATTATTGAAGCAAGAAAATGATTAGCAAATTTTTTCAATTTCAGTTTATATATGGAAGTAACTGCAAAACTGTCACTAGACTGGAGAGATATTTAACTAAGATATTTTGTTTGGTTTAAAAAAATCCCAAGTTACATACCCACCATATTCTCATCTTATTATAACAAAGTACCAAGTAAGAAATATACATGTATATGTCTGAGAAGGTGCATGACAACGTCCAAATAGGAGTAGATCATGATGAGCAAATTCAACCCTATTTGCACAGCAAAATGTTTATGTTTTAGAAGCTGATTTTATATTAAAAATCCTATTTAGAATTAAAATGGAAGTAGATGAATTAGGCAGAAAAAGAAGTTTAAAATACTTTCTTGCATAAATCCATGGTATAGGGCATTTCATTTTGCATGGTTCAACTTTATGATAGCATTTTGCGCTTGGTTTGCAATGGCGAATTTAATGCCTCATATAAAAGAAGATCTCAAGCTAGATGGTTCAGAAATTTCAAATGCCAATATTGCCTTTGTGGTAGGTATTTCTATTCGACTTCGGATTTTATTGAGTAAAAATACAGCAAAATTTGATTGTAAATTTGAAAAAAATTCTGGGAAAATTGAGTAATAACTATGCAAATTCACTCAGGTTTATTCGGATAAAATTCGTATGCACATGATAGCGTATGGCAATAAGAAATATTACAAGCAATTCAGTTCAAATTTGATTGGCTGAGAAATTTGCAACTATTTATAATCATATATCTGGAAATTGGCAGAGATTGAATTAAAATTGACTCAAAACGTGAAAATGGAGTCTAAGCAAATTATTGAGCAAAAACATTAAAATTGATAGCAAAATTGAGTTATTGAATCTCTCAATAAAATGCAAAGCCTAATTTCTATCTTCACATTTAAATTTTAAAATTATATTTTCAGATTTTGGTCTATCGATTTTTGAGTGTTTGTAAATAATTCATACTGTTAGTTTCTCCTCTTGTTAAATATTTCCATCAATTAGTCAATAGTTAAGTCCCCAATATTTTTGAACAATAACTAGTATTAGTAATTTTGTTTCTGCTGACTGCTCTACTACTGACATTTACTGAATACTAAAATGTTGTTGACTAAATTGGAATTTCTACATAGTGAAAGAGTGGAATGAGCTTTTGGAATTTCTACATAGTGAAAGAGTGGAATGAGCTCATATTTTAGAGATAACTTCTTTTGAGTAATTTTTGACAAAGTAATTATTGAGTGTTTGAATAATATTTGCAGATAAATCGAATTTTATTCTAAAATAGACAGAAATATACCTAAATATTACCAATGAATACTTGCAATATTATCATTGTGTATAAATTTTAACTCAAGTTACTGTGTAAATCAATTACTTTCTTAATATCCATGCAACTAAGCAAATATTAAAAGAGATAATAGCAAATTCCGCGTAAAACGTAGCAAAATGCAGAAATTCCTTTCGAAACAAACTAAAAATGCAAAAGGACATAGTGATTAAAACCTTCTCTTGTAGTGCTATGTAACCACTTTGAATTACAAAAGATATGTTAAGATTTACTTAAATTGTTAGACTATTAAAGTATCCTCTTATATATTGATGTTATGACCTGAACTATTTTTATGATGGAAAAAGGAACATAATTGCACGACATTTTAATGACTACATACCTCCGCCAAGGAGGTTAAGTTTTTGGTATCGTTGGTTTTTTTGTTTGTCTGTTAGCAACTCTCCGGAAAAATTAATAGATGGATTGACCTCAAATTTTCATTATAGGTGTGCCTCCGCCCAGGGAGCAATCCGTTAAATTTTGGTGGTGATCCGGGGGGACACAAGCTGAGTGGTCTGCGCACTCCAAGTAATTTTAAAGTTTTCCGTGTGTTTCTACTGCTTGCACAGGCTATGTTTAATTCGTTTTTGGTAAACTAATATTACATGCAAAGGCTACATATCGCTTTATCAAAATATGCTGTTAACACACTACGTTTTTGCTGATTTAATTTTCCATAATTTTCACTGGCTTACATGACCCATGTACAGTGATTAATTCGTTCTTTTTCGGGAATCTACAATCTAACATTACATGTAAAAGACTTCATATCGTTTTATCAAAGTACACCTCATCATCAGGGACCTACATACACAACCATCAATATTACTACTTTATCTGTAAAAATTTTCCGTGTTTTTGTATAAAGGAGTGAACATGTAAAGACATTGCGTTTTTCAAATATGTTGCTGTTTTCCCATTGTAAAATTTTTTATGTTTTTATATAATGGTGTAAACATGTAAAAGACATTTCATTTTTCAAATACATTGCTGTTTTTCCATTGTAAAAATTTCCCATACAGTTCAATTGTTTAATTTAACTATACAATCAATGCAATTTATTTGAGGTTTTTTCGAAAATGTATATACTACATACAACAGACATCATTTCCGTTTTTCAAACACATTTCACGGGGGTCCAATGCACGCCCCGTCATTATTGCTGACTCATTCTTGACATTTACAAAATGATTTTACATTGATTCATAAACCTATCTGCTATAGTGACCCATTTATACGGTCAATTTTCATTAAATGGTTTGTTAATTGATATGCCATACATTATTTAGTTTGCATGCTTACATTTTATTTACACATTGCGGACAAACTAATTATGCACGCTAGTTCTTTTCCAGATTGATGTTGTAATTTATATTTCATATTGTTAAAAGTGTTTAGTGCCCTCATCTCTGTGCGTTCCTTTGAGAGTGATTTTATGTCTTCATGTAACAATGAATGTTTCTTGAAATCGTTATTTGTTTCATTTTCAATCAATTACTTAAACTCCAATAAGTATAACGTGCATGAAATAGTGATAAGGGGATGTTTCAAGCATTTGAAAAATTAAATTACACGAAAACTGAGATATACATGTTTACTATTACTCCAATAAATAATTCAACAACATGACTTTACAATAGGTTTTTCCATATTTTACATTTATATTCAATGTTGTAATATTTCTCTTTCCATCATACCTGTTTTTGTTTTAACGCGATTTTTATGTGTTAATGGCTTATTCGCCTATGTCCATTGATGTAATATTTCTATTTCACCAAACACATTTTTGTTTAAAGCGATTTTTACATTTTAATGGCTTATTCGCCTATGTCCATTGATGTAATATTTCTATTTTCACCAAACACGTTTTTGTTTTAAATGATTTTTATGTTAATAGTTTATTTTATTTGCCCATATACGTTGATGTAATATTTCTATTTTCACCAAACATGTTTTTGTTTTAAACGATTTTTATGTTAATAGTTTATTTTATTTGCCCATATACGTTGATGTAATATTTCTATTTTCACCAAACACGTTTTTGTTTTAAACGATTTTTATGTTTATGATTTATTTTATTTGCCTCTACATGTGATGTAATATTTCTATTTTCACCAAACACGTTTTTGTTTTAAATGATTTTTATATGTTAATGATTTATTTTATTTGCCTATATACGTGATGTAATATTTCTATTTTCACCAAACACGCTTTTGTTTTAAAACGATTTTTATATGTTAATGATTTATTTTATTCGCCTATATACATTATTTTCATCAAACATGCTTTTGTTTTAAAATGATTTTTATATGTTAATAGTTTATTCGCCTATATATGTGATGTAATATTTCTATTTTACCAAACACACTTTTGTTTTAAAATGATTTTTATATGTTAATGATTTATTTGATTCGCCTATATACGTTGATGTAATATTCCTCTTTCCATCATACATGCTTTTGTTTTAATGATTTTTATGTGTTAATAGTTTACTTTCGCATATACATTGATGTAATATCTCTTTTCACTAACCGAGTTTACATTTTTACAAATTATATAGTACTTGGGTGTTATCAAATGTCACTAGATATTTTATTTGGAATTGTTATTATTGTTTTCATTTCTCATGGTTTAGGCCTGTGGTAACAATAGGCCTCCTGGGGAAAGCCAGCCACATTAAATAAATGGCTTAACGCATTTCTGATGGCCACCTCCTGGGTGAATGTGGAAGTGCCGTCATATTTTAGAATGAGGATGGAAACTTGAAGAATGCACAATGCTGAACTTCATCACTCAAAGCCATTGTGGTAATGTATGCTTTTACAATTTATACACAATTGCTAAAGAAATTGTTTTCTTACCCATTGCATATTTGTTTGATCAATATTAACGCACTTGGAAGCACGCTCTAATGCACATAACACGTCATTTTTGGGGGTTTGCATCTATGAATTATTTTCATTGAAACACAGTGTTGCATGTTTAAACATTGTTACAACAAACAGGCCATAAGTGAAATTTGTCATGAAAAATATCAGTTTGCCTAAATCCTAAAAATCAAAAATTCTCACTTTGGTCTAAACAAATTGTCTAAAAAATTAATTTGCTCAATTTAGTTTTGCAAAAAAAATTGGCTAATTATAATGACTTAATAAAATCACTTTATTTCCATAAGGCACCTTAAGGTGGTCCTATACTAAAAAATGTCAAAATTTTCAATTTTTTGATTTTGGTTGTTTTACATACTTTCAACTATCTGTTAACTGCTGGTATAGCTATTTTTTCATGAAGAATTATATAAATTAGTTTAAAAGTAATTTTAATATGTGACACTTAAAATTTCAGAAACGATTTTCCTCAGTTACGCCCCTAGCAACCATCTGTGTCTTTGATTTTGACTTCAAACCCCTTAAAAAAAGCGATAGAAATGAAAAATAAAAGATGCAATCTAGTCTATGATTGTTGTTGGAAAATTGTACTTTCAAACCTTGCTATTTTTATTGAGAAAGTAAAACATTTACAAATGAAGGGGATTTTTTGCTTAAAATGTAGTTTTCTTAGAATTGCTAATTTTTGAAATGGTGTGATCAATAACTTTTGAAATAGAAGTCTGATTGACTTGAAATTTTGTATGAGTGTTAAAATTCATAACATAAACTTACTGTACTAAAATCTTTTTGATCTTATTATTAAAAATTATTTTATAGGTTGTTTACGTAATAAATGACTCTCAAAAATTTGCGTAATTTCAGGACCAGATACTTTTTTTCCATAAAAACATAAGTATACACTCTTTGAGTTTGTTTTTAGTACAGTAAGTGCATATTTATAAATGGAATACCTATGTAAATTTTTATCTTAAAACTCTCAGTCAATTTAAAGTTATTGACCTCACCACAATATCCCTAAAATAGACCGGTTTGGTTCGTAAAAGCAGGACCAGACAGTAAATTTTGAAAATTACATAATTTTTTTTTAAATTTTCATTCATTTTCAAACAAATAAACCATTAAAACTTAACTTTGAAAAGAAAACATGGCGTTTCTTTATTTTAGTATAGGACCACCTTAAATCAAAAGATTAAATGCGTTTTCGAATTCAGCATTAAAAACTACTCTAGATAACAAAGTTTCATAAAAATCTAATAGGCCTTCCTGAACACCTCCCAGTTTCTCAAGTGAGCAGACCTGTATTTAGAAGCCCTTGTTTATAACCCTTGTGTTGCTGTATACATTACATGGGTTTTCCACTTACCACTGCTTTTATAGCTTTATAGCTTTCACTTCAATTTACCTTCATCAACCAAAATAACCATGAATGTGATACATCTAATACAAAACATTGCCAACCATATGTAAATTGAATAGCTGAAACATGAATAATTTCAATAGATATGACATGATTGATTAAATAGAACAAAGAACTTTAAAAATACAATATTTCATTATTTTCTGAATAATTTTTTCCGAATTTCTTTGTTTTTACCAAATTCACTGCTCCATTTTCTTTCTCAAGCTGTGTTGTTTAGCAGTTATCTCCATGGAAACTAGAACATGGCGTTTTTGGTCAAAATAAATTCGTATAGTATTTGCTTAATGTAGTAAGTTTATTTGATATGATATTTTAGAAATAACTAAACAAAGTTAGGATGCTAATCATTTATTTGGGAATTTTTTATTCTTCCATTATAAATTGTCACATATTGTAAAATAATTAAACAAATGCTACTAGATCAAAGCAATTTATGCATCTAAACACACATTGTTCACATTGTTACTTAAATTCTTTTGTTTTTTTTGCATTGATAATAGAATTATCAGATAAATCCCCATTGTTTTTACCCTCATTTTGTTCAAATTTATACACTTAGTATTCATGTAGAGTTCATTTTTTTCGCAACAATTGGTTGTGATGATAGTGATTTTTGAATATTTATTCATTAAATATATAATTTCCATGCCTAAAATTCACCGTGAACTTTCCTGACATCCAAACAGGTTTTTGATGTTAGTGAATTATTGTAGAGTCACTTGGGGCCCTCCTTCTCATTTTCAATTAACTTTTGTAATTTCGAGCTAAATCTTGCTCTAATTATTGCTAATGACGTCAAATGACGTAATTGATTTTTTCGTTAAGATTTCTAGTGTAGTATTTCGATCTTATAATTTTGTCACCTCGAACTTAAGTAACGTGTTATTGCTCTTAAATTTTGCGAGGATATTTGTGATTGCAAAAAGTTAACATGAATGCACGGCAATTACATGCTGTTATTGTTATTACATGAGCTGAGAAATAAGAACTAATGAGAAACGTTTTAACTGAGCTAGAATTTAACAACTAGAGACACTTAGGGTAGCACCTTTTGCGAGTTTGGAATTCCCTTCATAGATACCGCTTCGGCATGATGTCATGCGAGTTGGTTGTTGTTGGAAGTTAGTCCTCAGTGGATCTTTACTGTTACTTTGTTACAATGGCAAATTACCAATACTTTTGTTTTTCTGTTGGAATGCGGGTCGCTCACTGTGATGGTAGCCTTTGCAACCTTCTGTTCAACCATTGAGTTCCCTAGTACCGCTGGAGTAGTCTGAGCTCACCCGCGATTCTACATTATTAACATGTTACTGGATATAATGATAAGATGTACACCTGGATTTCATTTTAATTATTAAATTTGTATGTATCTGTTTACTCATCTTATTGAATACCCTGCTAGTATTCTTCAAAAACCTATTACTTAATAATTTGATTAATATACCGGGTATTACTCATAAGCAGAATTTAAGATCAAAGCTTTTCAAATGTGTTAAGTAGCAATATAAGAAAAACGCTTTAAAAAATCTAATGTCGCCTTACGAACCTGGAATTCGCTACCTAAAAAAATTAGTCATTGAAAAATATAATCCTTTAAAAAGCATATATATATATGTATATATATATATATATATATATATATAACCTCAATACCTCATTAAATACGAAGAACAATTCATCAAACTATGAAAATGAACAAATCTATATAAGACATCCAATGTATACAGTATTACACAATGTAACTGATTTTTAAAACACTTCATTGAACTACTTCAGCTGCTTTTCATTGCTAGGTATAAGATATATAAGCAATAGAGACCTGTCGAACTATATATTTTTTTCCTGTTTCCCACCCTGGTACTATTATATATCATTATACTTTATGCAACGACATTAGAGTTATAGTTTTGAACTAGTTTCTAGATTGTGTATTGGAACAAAATCTCTACTACCTCACATAGTGTGGAATGAATTCTATATTTGTTATTGCCGAGGTTGTTGAAGATCACCTAGACACTAAAGGTTGTAATGTTTTTTAAATTTTGAATTTTACAAAGTTATTAAAATTGTGACGTTCTTACTGAAACTACAAGCTTAAAGAGATTTACCAAGTTAGACATTCGAGATCTATTGATCTTGTTATGCAATAATAACGAAAAAGGAAGTAAGAGCTGCCGGATATTTTGCCGCAAGGCATCAATCAATTCATATTTATTGCAATGTATTATAAGCTAAAGTCTACCATAAAATGCATCGAATATTAGTCAGTCTTAATAGTAACTGGTTACGATTAGGTGGCATATGTGGTCATTAACTATAAGTTCATGTACATAAACTGTATTTCAACAACAACAACATATATTTAAGTACTCATGTACATATACATGTATTAAGTTTACAAACTTATTAAGAACATAAATAATGCAACTTTCTTCATATGAGCTTAGTTATGTCAGTAAGTGTTTGTTTCTTGGTTAAGTTTATAAATTACATATAACTTAATAAATATTTTTACTTATTGTTCTTGAGGTGCACATCTTATTCAATAATTAGTCAGATAATTGATATTTTGTTGTGTAATCATGTTTTTCAACTTCTTAAATATTGTATAATTTTTTTCACTTTTTGTACTGTAATCCAATTTGTTTCATAGTGATATTCAATAATTTATGAATCCGTTCTTCATTACTTTTCTATTATACTTAGTTTTACCAAATGTAATTGTTCTTTGATTTAAATGATTAGAAATGTTCGATTTTCTTTTCCAAAATATCGATAAACATCTAATATTTTGAAGAGCTTCTAATGATCTTAGATGATATTTACACATTACTTCTTTTTTATTTTTGGTGCTAATTATGTTTATTCCCCATTTAAATACTTTCTATAATTTCGATTTTGCCTTTTTATTTAAGTTCGTTAATAAACAAGATGGTTGCTTAAGAAGACAATTATTTCTAATCCAATTTAATTAATTTCGTTATTGGCTAAAATTCAAAAAATGATTAACAAACTATGGAAGATCTCTTAATTTTTAAAAAACTTCAATAAGGTCACTGTAAGACTAATGTGCATGAAAAGTGTTTAGATTTACAAGTTATCATTCTGTTTCACAGCAGTATTTATTTCGTGCTATAGTTGGACGACATGGCCTTTTCAGGATAGATTATTTAGCCTTTCAAAATTGTTTATAAAATTGAGAGAAAGACTATTCAGTTTTAAAGAGTAGTAAACATATTTTGAACTCGATTGCCCAAGAATGAGCAGAGCAATTCAGTTTTTTATATTGAATAACAATGTAATAACAGTCATTCATTATGAATTTAGCTCAGACCGCCTACAAAATTTCAAGATATAAGGCTAGAGCGCCAAAACCAATTTTTTTTAGAAAACAAGTATTTTTCGTCAAGAACTAAAAGTGTTAATAGCCTAAAGAAAATTTATTTAGCGTTATAACTTTTTATAATAACATAAAGCATTGATAATGTGAATATTTTTCGCATGTATTGAGATAGGTAGTATAAATGCAACTCATAGCGTCATCTTGTGAAATAACTTGGAATATTTGAAACTCAAATTTTGTTACCATACTCGGGTATTTGGCATTGGATTGGTATTTTGGATATATTTAGCAATTGCATAATTTTCATAAATTCAATGATAATTATATTTGTGAATGAATGGTGTCTTAACATTCGTCACTAGAGGGATACAAAATTTAGTGACAAAACCTCTTGTAATGTTACTTTACTTTTATTTTTGTATTTCAGACTGTCAAATCCAGTGAAAGTGAGGATGATTTACATTTATCAGTACAGTGTTATTTCAATGCACATAAATCAAATATTTGCTATTCAAGGAAAATTTTAAATGTCTCAACTACCCAGACAAAAATGAGAAATTCCCACAATATCCTAAAAACATCTCACTGCGACATAATTGCAATCCTAGTTATATCACGAGAACATCGCAATGCGTCTTAAATGATCTTAAATCTGTCTTTATGTCTGTCCAAAATAATATATCTAGGATGTCTCATTGAGACACCATATGTCCCAATATACAGTTCTCAGGTTTGTCTCAGCAGATGGGTTTGAGATTGTATCGCAATGAGATGCTTTGAGGATGTCGGAAAGTAATAGGTGAATGACCGTCACAGCAACATTATTTATAACAACAAAATACACTATGTCCGTGCGTTTTAAGTACATATAACAGTTCACCATTAGCGAATTTATTAAATAACAATGATTAAACTATGCTACAAAGGCATAGCATTTAACACTAGAAAGTCTAAGGATTCTATATCTTAAATTCATGCAGTTGTCAGAATTGCCGCATTCAAGTAAAACTAATGAAAACCAAGCAAATGAAAGAAAAGTGTCAGAAGAACAAAATAAGCTATTTTTCTATTTAAATTATCATTACATGAGGCATTTGCAAATGCATTTAAGATATGCAAAGTGGTCAAATTTGACCGCTCAGACTTTCTAGTGTTAAATAGGCTACATACAATTCTGCAGCCAATTGTTTCACACAGATGCATTCAGCAAATTAATTGGACACACGCAAGATAATATGCACAGTTAAAAATATCAAATACTAACACAATACTGTTAGTATTGTATTGATAATGCATTACATTACAATACATTTAATTACTAGTTTACTCAGTATGATTGATAGCTTTTAAAACATCCTATATATTTTTTTTAGCAATTTGGTCAAAATTTTGGCAATATTAAATTTAAATTAAACATTTCAATTTTAAATGAAATTAGAAATAATATTTTTAATGCAACATAAAAGATTATAAAGTAAAAAGGAGTTTTACTAATTTTCAAACAAGTCAGAGTTCGTGCTGATATTTTGCATAAATTATTCTTACATTGTTGAATTATAAATTACTTCTGAAATGACATCTAAATGTAATCCTAAAAGCGTCTCACTAGGATATGAGACACCTGCGACATCAATAGGATGAGTTAGGATCCATTTGCGACAGTTGATTTTTGACTGGGTAGGCGCATTAGTGCTGTGATTATCGATTTTAGGAAGTCATTTATTCTATCTCTTATAATTTTTCAATTATTTGTCATATATGGTATTGAAACTAATTTCGGTTCAATCTTAATATTTGAATCATGCATCAAAAAATTGAATACCAGCTCAGGTATCGTGAATTTTAAATATAGCGAATTCATTTCAAGCTCTAAAAATAAATAATTTAATTTAGATATTTCTGAAACTTGGTTAAACAACAACGATCTCGATAGCACATGGTCTGTTAGTGAGACTTATGCTCTATTTAGAAGTTATAGATTATTAAACAACATGATGGGGGAATCCAAAAGTGGGGTGTATTATTTTTAATTCCACAGTTTTTCAAGCCCAAAATACGCAACGAATAGTAATAGTAATAACGCATCAGATTTTGATAATCTAGTTTTTGAAATTTATAATCTAATCAAATATTCACGATTTAAAAAGCAATTATTAAATGTATCTTACTGCCCGAATAAGAAATTCGCTAATTATTTTATTCAACAACTAGAAGATGAATTATCACTTGCTTGTTCTGAAAATATAGACTTAGTACTTTTTGGAGATTGAAATATAAATTATTTTAATGCTAATGACCAATGTAAAGTGGATCTGTTTTTGAACACATTCAAACCAATATTGTCCAATAAAGAATCGACTACTAGAATCACATCAACAAGTAGTATAATAATTGACTACGTCATATTAATTGACAACAAAAATGCATTCTTTGAGTTCACCAATTCCGAATGCCCATTCTTTGATCACTGTTTTACATCTATTAAGTTTCATAAGGCTTTCAGCCCCAATAAATACTATTAAATTGATTAAAACTCGTGAAGAGTGTATTGAAGACATTGAAAATTTTATATCATCTCACTCGTCAGAAAATTGGTTTCCTGTATATTCTGCAACAAATTAAAATGAAATGCAGGAAAGATTTTAAGAAATTTTTTAGTTTTATCTCAATAAATTTTGTTTTGAAAAGAATGCAATGATTAAATCCAGTACAAAATCTAAAACTAGCAGTGCTGCTCCCAATAAACCATTATTAACTGACAGAGTTGCATAGCATTGATTCACGAAAAGAGCAAAGCTAAACACTTTGAATTATTGAATTAACAAGAATTTTGCCGAATATAAAAAGGCTAGAAATGTTTTGAACATTGAATCACGCAGGGCACTTAACGAATACATCAAAAATGAATACGCGCGTTTTCCCAATGTAAAGTCAAAATGAAAGCTAATACATGAAATAAAAATTATAATAGATCAATATCAAACTCTATTGATGTGATATAAGAGGTCAGCGTGAAAACAATCTTATTGACAACTTAGAAATATCTGATGCATTAAACTAGACCATTATTAACCTAGGAACAATTTTCCTGAAAAATAAAATGTACCCGTAATTAAATATGAAAACACTTCCCGCATTATTCTTACACTCGAATTTTTTTCCGCATCTTTATCCATTTTTGAAATTAATGCAGACATCATTACAAATCCCTTAAATTATATTTTTACTGAATGCCTAGTAAGGTTTAATTACTTTCCAGATAACTTGAAACTTGATCACATTACTCCTATAGTTAGGAAAAACGATCCATCAATTGCCACTATTTATCCGTCAATCCTAACTACTTCTCCAATAAAAATATTTGAAAAATTTTTATATAATCAAATAACTAAAGATTTAAATAAGTATATTAATTTATTGTCAAACACGCAATTTGGATTTCACAAAAGTTTCTCAACAACCGTTGCGCTATTAATTGCTACTGAAAAATGGAGAGCCGTCACTCGCTTTTAATAAATTTGTGCTTTAGCCTGGTTAGATCTCTCAAAGGCCTTTGATTCTAGTAATCATAAGATACTAATTGAAAAACTATCTCACTTATTTTTTCTTGTAGTAGTAAGCAATAGATACTAGTTACCTTAATCAAAGATTGATTCCCGAGAGTTAAATTCAACGATAGTTTTTCGGAATGGTTACCAGTTTACAATTGGGTACCTCAAGGAACGATTCTATGTCATCTTCTTTTTATTATTTATTTAATTGATATGAATTCTATAACTAATTGCAATTTTATCCAATATGCTGATGACACATGCATTTTCAGCGATAATACATCAATGCACCTAGCAATGAAATCTATAGAATTGAATTGTAAAAAACTGTGAAAATATTTTTGCAAGCATAAGTTTAATATTAAAGAAGCTAAAACAGAATTCTGTATTTTACAGCCCAATAAAACAAATTTCGATGTTTCTGCAGTGACTTTGAATATAAATAATATTAATGTTCTTATTGTAGAAACTTTCAATTATCTCAGAGTAACTATTGACTCAAATTTAGATCTAAGCGATGGCCTTTATAAAAAACTTGATATTCAATTAAATGCACACACAGCCTACTAATAATATTAGTAGGCTGTGATGCGCATTAAATATCTCAGCCAAAATGTCATCGACAACTAAGCATTACATCTCTAGGTAAATTCTCTCTCCAAAAGAACTAGTCCTATTGAAGAATACCCTTATGACATTCTTCAATCTAATCAAAAACCTACCACCTCATAATGTGATTAAAATGTCGGGATTTACTCATAAATTGAATTCAAGATGAAAACTTTTTTACATGTGTTAAGTATAAGAAAAACGTTTTAAAGAAATTATTCATTAATGTCGCCATTCGATCTGGAATTCGCTACCTAAAGAAATTAAACTGAGCAAGTTAGGTGCCAAACCTAATATTTGCGAGAAGTATATATTTAGGTAAAACGCGAATTCAGTAATAAGTGATGTCATGTTATATGCTAAACTAAATGTTGCTTACAATAAGTGTACCTTCTATTCATAAAAACAAAATCGTACAAAACATCGAAACATCAGAGGTCCTAAAGCTCCACATTCTAAGAAGGCAGTGGTGGTCTGCACTCTCTTTTAAAGGGCAATCGCAAACAATAAATATAATATAAATTGAACAATGCATGCCTCATTAATTCAAATAGTCTATAATTATAGTATTATACCCAGGGATGCTCAAAAATTTGATATAAAAACAATGAATAAACTGCTTGAAGCAAAACATTGCTATGTTATTATATGATCTTGATTTGGCGGGTAACAAATAGTGGAAATAGTTAAAAATTATAGAAATATATGTTTTAGCCAATCATTGGTAAACGTAATCATTCATTTGTTGCGCTTCCTTTTACGCTTAAATGCTCGAGATCGAAATAGATTCTGACGCAATTTATTGGCTTAATTTAATGTCAGCTCATTCGCACAGAAAGTGCGATTCCGCCGTGATCGTCATTTTTATTTTATTTGACAACTTATAAATGTAAATTGAATTAACATGGTGACAAATTTAAACGTTCAGCCTGTGGCGTAGCTCTATATCAGGGCTGCCCCTCCCATAGTTTTCTTGGCAATGTCAAAAAGTAATTTTTGTGGTTTGTAAATGGAAATGACTCCAGTTCGCTCTAAAATTTCTACATTACCATGCACATTTGCAAACAAAACTTATTTATATGTTGCATTGGAACTAATAATTTATTTCTCTGACATCCACAATGTTATTGTAGGAAAGTTTTTAAACAGTTACGGGAATTAAAATTGGCCCAAAATTTTGGTGCCAAATGTGACTGTGTTTAGCAACTAAACTTTAGTTAAGACTAGGTTACAATTACAACAGTTTATTCAGTTTTTGAATATGCTTACAATGTGTTATTAGAATTAGATTAAAAAATGCACCATATACAAACACTTTTTACACATGTTGTAAGGTAATCGCCGATTGCCGCGATTATTATGCCGGACCGCCCATGTAATAATGAAGAGGTCTGATGTAGAGAGCTAATGCACTTTGCGTACATTGCTGATTGAGTGAAAAGTTCTTATCATTGTTCTCTGTTACTTTCAATACTACTTGAGAACTTTGAGTATATATAATCTTTACAGGCACACAGTGGGTTTCGTCAACTACAATGGTTTTATTTCCAAACTCATTGGTATATTTCCGATATAAATTTCCACTTTCAGAAAATTTGTTTGCTGGGCTTAGACCCTTCATTTGAGGAATAATTTTCGTTCCAAAGCTCAAACTGCTATCTCTTACATGTGAACAGCTACATGCTGTTTTAGTGCTATGACATACCGCGTAGCCATTTGGTGTTAAAATGTAGTAACTTACAGGATCTTTTACTTCATAAATATTGGATACCGCATTGTATGAGATATTGCCTTTAACATTATGGAATTGAAAAGTGCCTTTAAAACTAATGGTTCTTAGATAACAAGATGGCTTGACATTTGATGATTTATTCTGAGTAGAAGGTACTGATGGCTTGACATTTGATGATTTATTCTGAGTAAAATGTATTGTCAGTATGCCTGCAATACAGGCTGCAATAACAAGAGCAATTAACAAAATTATATAAAGTACACGAACCATTTTCTAATATGCTCGAATAATCACACAGCGATTCATTATATGCTAATTGAAACGGAAGGATTTTGATCTTTCAATATTTATTTCCTTTATCTAAAGGAACGGAAGTCGAATGTATAGCTTTAATATTGTTCACACATTTGCGATTCATTATTAAATTGAGACAATTTTAAAAAACAAGTCTTCAAATCTTCATTAACTTTTTAAGTACAAAAAATTTCATGTTACAGTGTTAAATAATTTTATTCATCTTGTAGATGAACAAACTATTTAATAACTTTACAAATTTTTGGAGTAATTATTTATAAGCCCCATTTAGATTTAGAGTAGAATTAAATTCAAAATTTCGAGTAAATAGTATTTTGTACCAGGTTTATTTGAAAAAAAAATGTAATCAGAACATAACATACGATGTTGATGTAATTATTGATTTCAAAATTTTTTTAAGGATTGGAGAAACTGATTGACTGAACTCGCCAATTTTATTAAGAAAAGGTCATCTCATTGATGTGTGGCTACAGGGGCGTATTTAGGGGGGCTTGCGCCCTTAGCATTTTAGATGCTTAGTGCATGCAGGTGCATGTGAGGTGCTGAAAAATGTAGGCATGAACATGAAAAAGAAAAGACGACAAGAAGATAAGAGAGACAGAAAGTGGCAAAGATTAGGCAGCAAATAGGGAAGATCAGGACAAGTAAGGCAGTACAGAACAAGTGGAGGGTAGGTAAGGGAAAACTATAGAAGCTGCAAAAGAAGAGCTTAAGCAGAATGAATATGCTTACAATGTGTTATTAGAATTAGATTAAAAAATGCACCATATACAAACACTTTTTACACATGTTGTAAGGTAATCGCCGATTGCCGCGATTATTATGCCGGACCGCCCATGTAATAATGAAGAGGTCTGATGTAGAGAGCTAATGCACTTTGCGTACATTGCTGATTGAGTGAAAAGTTCTTATCATTGTTCTCTGTTACTTTCAATACTACTTGAGAACTTTGAGTATATATAATCTTTACAGGCACACAGTGGGTTTCGTCAACTACAATGGTTTTATTTCCAAACTCATTGGTATATTTCCGATATAAATTTCCACTTTCAGAAAATTTGTTTGCTGGGCTTAGACCCTTCATTTGAGGAATAATTTTCGTTCCAAAGCTCAAACTGCTATCTCTTACATGTGAACAGCTACATGCTGTTTTAGTGCTATGACATACCGCGTAGCCATTTGGTGTTAAAATGTAGTAACTTACAGGATCTTTTACTTCATAAATATTGGATACCGCATTGTATGAGATATTGCCTTTAACATTATGGAATTGAAAAGTGCCTTTAAAACTAATGGTTCTTAGATAACAAGATGGCTTGACATTTGATGATTTATTCTGAGTAGAAGGTACTGATGGCTTGACATTTGATGATTTATTCTGAGTAAAATGTATTGTCAGTATGCCTGCAATACAGGCTGCAATAACAAGAGCAATTAACAAAATTATATAAAGTACACGAACCATTTTCTAATATGCTCGAATAATCACACAGCGATTCATTATATGCTAATTGAAACGGAAGGATTTTGATCTTTCAATATTTATTTCCTTTATCTAAAGGAACGGAAGTCGAATGTATAGCTTTAATATTGTTCACACATTTGCGATTCATTATTAAATTGAGACAATTTTAAAAAACAAGTCTTCAAATCTTCATTAACTTTTTAAGTACAAAAAATTTCATGTTACAGTGTTAAATAATTTTATTCATCTTGTAGATGAACAAACTATTTAATAACTTTACAAATTTTTGGAGTAATTATTTATAAGCCCCATTTAGATTTAGAGTAGAATTAAATTCAAAATTTCGAGTAAATAGTATTTTGTACCAGGTTTATTTGAAAAAAAAATGTAATCAGAACATAACATACGATGTTGATGTAATTATTGATTTCAAAATTTTTTTAAGGATTGGAGAAACTGATTGACTGAACTCGCCAATTTTATTAAGAAAAGGTCATCTCATTGATGTGTGGCTACAGGGGCGTATTTAGGGGGGCTTGCGCCCTTAGCATTTTAGATGCTTAGTGCATGCAGGTGCATGTGAGGTGCTGAAAAATGTAGGCATGAACATGAAAAAGAAAAGACGACAAGAAGATAAGAGAGACAGAAAGTGGCAAAGATTAGGCAGCAAATAGGGAAGATCAGGACAAGTAAGGCAGTACAGAACAAGTGGAGGGTAGGTAAGGGAAAACTATAGAAGCTGCAAAAGAAGAGCTTAAGCAGAGATTAGTTGCAGAAGCTGAGAAAATATAGGGCAAGGGTAAAGCAGGCAAGAGACAATATGAAGTTTGAGACCCAAGAAGGAAGATTTTACAAAGAACTAGATACAGGAGAAAAGGCTACAGCTAAAGAAGGCGAGGACGCAGTAAGGTTCTGGGAGAATATTAGGGGAAGTGCAGGACCAGAGATAGAGACTGTGCAGATGCAGAAGGAATTTAGGCAAGAAGAAGAAGTAATCACAACCACAAAGCTGAAGGAGGCTCTAAAGAAGATGAAGAACTGGAAGGCGCCAGGCAGAGATGAGGTACATGGGTATTGGCTGAAGAAGTTCACAAGTGTTCATGAGAGACTAGCAGTAGCATTGGAGGAGTGTGCGGTGAGTGGGTGCTCAGAGTGGATGGTAGTGGGAAGGGCATTTCTNGACTACAGGAAGGCGTATGACAGCATATCGCATAGGTGGGTATTGAGGACGCTAGAGGCCAATGGCGTTTCACGGAAATGGGTTGAGTTTCTAGAGAGGGAGATGGGAAAGTGGCAGACTGAGATAGACGGGCACAGGCTGAGGTTTAGGCGAGGCATATATCAGGGAGACAGCTTAGCACCACTACTGTTTGTAGTTAGCATAATCCCCATCACAGAAAAGTTAAAGGAGACAGGTATAGTTGGAGAAGAATGGTAGAGCATTGAGTTAAATGTGGTACATGGACGACCTGAAAATGTATGCTAGTTCAAGGAAGATGTTGGAGAAGCAAGTGGAGACATTGGAGAAGGCAAGCAGAGATTCTGGTTGGAATTTGGATTAATAAATTGTGCGACAGTTACAATGACAAGAGGCAAGTGCATAGATGGAGATCGTTTGATGACGAGCAGTGGGGACAAGATTGAGGAAGTCAAAGAGGGGTACAAGTACTTAGGTGTGATAGAGAAAGATAGAACAGATCACGAGGAAATGAAGACGAGGTTAAGAAAAGAATACAAGAGGAGAATAAGGAAGGTACTACAGAAGTCAGCATTAAATGGGCAGAACAGCATAAAGGCAATTAATACATGAACGATTCCAGAGTTGAGATATTCGGCAGGAATAGTTAGGTGGAAGAAGAATGAACTGAGGGAATTACACAGGGAGACAAGGAAGATACTAGCAGCAGAGAGAGCATTCAACTTAAATGGAGATGTAGATAGGCTGTACATGGCAAGGCATAAGGGATGGAAAGGACTGCTAAGTGTAGAGGAAACTGTAGAAGCAGAAGCAAAGGAATATGTAGAAGAGCAACCTAGAGGATCCCTACTAGAGGTTACTAAGGAGCTAAGGAAGATAAAATCTGAGAGTGAAGGAAAGAAGGTATACCAGAGTAGGATGGAATCAGAGAGACAAACAAGGTATAGGCAGAANTCACGAGGAAATGAAGACGAGGTTAAGAAAAGAATACAAGAGGAGAATAAGGAAGGTACTACAGAAGTCAGCATTAAATGGGCAGAACAGCATAAAGGCAATTAATACATGAACGATTCCAGAGTTGAGATATTCGGCAGGAATAGTTAGGTGGAATAAGAATGAACTGAGGGAATTAGACAGGGAGACAAGGAAGATACTAGCAGCAGAGAGAGCATTCAACCTCAATGGAGATGTAGATAGGCTGTACATGACAAGGCATAAGGGAGGTAAAGGGCTGCTAAGTGTGGAGGAGACTGTAGAAGCAGAAGCACTAGGGCTAAAGGAATATGTAGAAGAGCAACCTGAGGGGTCCCTACTAGAGGTCACTAAGGAGTTGAAGAAGATAAGAACTGAGAGTGAAGGAAAGAAGATATACCAGAGTAGGATGGAATCAGAGAGACAAACAAGGTATAGGCAGAAGGCAATGCATGGAGAATAATGGAGGAACACAGAAATGTGTGACAGAGAAGAGAGCAACAAGTGCTTAAAGAAGGCAGGACTAAAAAGAGAAACAGAAGCACTAATAATGGCAGCACAGGAGCAAGCAATAAGAACAAACTGGGTGAAGAAGCATATAGACAGAAGAGTAGAAGTAAGTGATAAGTGTAGGCTATGTAAGAAAGAGGCGGAGACAGTAGATCATCTGATAGCAGGGTGTGAGAAGTTGGCACAGAATGAGTATAAGTTCAGGCATGACAAGGTGGGAAGAATGGTACATTGGAGTTTGAGCAGGCAGCATGGGTTAGAAGCAGGAGACAAGTGGTATGAGCACAAGCCACAGGGCGTCATAGAAAATGAGAAGGTTAAGATACTGTGGGATTTCAACATACAGACGAGCAAAGTGATAGAAGCACGGAGGCCAGACATAGTAGTGGTAGACAAAGAGAAAAGATTAGGAACAGTGATAGACATAGCAGTACCAAAGGACAGAAATGTAGAAAGCAAGGAGAAAGAGAAGATAGACAAGTACAGAGAGTTAGCAGAGGAAATAGAAAGGCTGTGGAAGTTAAAGAAAGTTGAAGTAGTCCCGGTAGTAGTAGGCGCACTAGGAGCAGTGAGTAAGAAGCATACGAGATACTTGGAGGAGTTGGGAGTACCAAAGTGGGGAGGAGCAGTAGCACAGAAGGCAGCATTGTTAGGAACAGCTAGAGTCCTTAGGAAAGCACTCAGACTCGCTGGGAACTGGTGAGTTCCCCGAGCTGAGAGGGATACCAGCATGAAGCTGTGAGAAGTAAGAATAATAATAATAATAATAATATAGTAAATGGTTTTAAATTGTCAAGTTTCATTTAATATTAAAACTTACATAATTCTGTGCTAGATGTGGTATAGACTGCATTTGAAAACACTTGTAAAATTTTATTGCCATGTAGAAATCTACTTGCTTCCATTTGGTGCTTAAAATTGCTCGCCTTCTGCTCTATGTGAGGTGAAAGGGAGCTAAACTTTGCGTTCAAGCACCATGTTATTTTAAGCAGAGACGAGCAAGAGCTGCGCAATTTTAAATTTTAACAAAAAAGGGAATAATTAAATTATTAAATTTTTTTGGATATTTAGGAAATCTACCAATCCATTTTGAGGAAACTAATTGTTGAGAAAGTAGATTTGACAGCAGGTACAGTCAAACCTCTATTTAGCACATCTCGGAAACGTAGCATCCTATTTTGAGTACTACCCTATTTGAAACACCATAAATCCCAAATGTATTGTTGAGATGAAATATATTTTTGAGATGAAACATATATATATATATATATATATATATATATTCGATAAAGGGATGCTTTCAAAGAGTTTTGTACAATTATTGCAATATTTGTCCCAAAATTATCAATTATTTTGACTTCAACCATATTTCCATCTTAAAACATAGAATCCAATTGTTGTAGTATTGCATGTGTCTACTTGTTCGTTAATTGAAGTAATTCATTCATATTGCATTCACTTAATCATTTGCTTCAACAATTAATTCACCACTTTCAAAGTTACCATCATCATATGCATAATCAATTACTTCAAGATCACTATTTATTGAGGTCTCGCCTTTGGTAATAGAGAATTCTGCTTTCTAAAGGTAGGTTTCGTAGGTATCATTCTTCCATGCTGTTTTCAACAAATTCATCTTCGATAAGGCATTGAAATTTCGAGGAGGCGTGGTTACATGTCAAAAATTGTGGGCATATTTTAATTGTCACACTATTTCGATGCATATGATGGAGAAGCTGAGAAAGTTTACAATAACCTCGTTAAAATTGACCAATTAAGTCACTTGGATTTTTTCAGTGTGCAATTTTAAATATTTCTGCAGTGTATGGTTTATAAATTATCACTATATTGACTACCCAATAATGAGAATTGGGCTATTTTAAGCTACCCTGTTTTGAATAAAGTCAAAATTTAACTGCCCTATTTTAAGTATTGCACTATTCTGATAGTATAATCAACAGAGGTTTGACTGTAACTCAAAACTAATTTATTTCAGAGTTTTTCTTAGTGAAATTATCAAATGACCAAATAAAAAAAATTTTTGAAACAAAAATATTGATTGGTTTTCAACATTTCCTTGCTGACCAATAATCGATTAATAGCTAACAAATTTTAATATATTACATATATTGTTGAAACTCGGCAATCTAAAATAGTTGGAAATTACAAACTGCATTCAAGGAAATTTTAAATAACATTTTGAAAACAGAAATCCAATGAATGTTGATGCATACATTACTATGTCATGCAAATATTGGCATAGAAATATATAAATTTTATTCTACAAGACTATATTTTTAAAAATGTAAGACTTTCCCTTTCTTGTATTCAAACTAGAGTTTCAATACCAGAAAATTATTGGTCCCAGTCTCATGAAATTTTCTTGTCCGATGGTTACACGGCATAACTTCAAATTTGGCAAATTATATGAGTAGTTGGCTGAAATTCACGGTCCCCTTTTTCTCATTTATGGTTCCAGTCCCTGTTAGTCGCATTCCCATTGAAAAAAATTAGTTCTATGTCGCATTCTCATGAAACTGGTATCAGTAAATTCCATTGCACTGAATGGTTTATCATAACTCTATTTCAAACATATAATATAATTAGTGTAAATTAATATAGTAATATTTCAGCAAAAGAATTCATATGTTCATTAAATTAAGTCGTTTGAAGATTGCTTGTAGAAGTAATTTGTTGACAGGATTTGCAATTACAGACTTTGAATTAAGTGAAATTCAATTTTTCTAAGTGTGAATAAAATGATTTAAAAACATATAAATACTAATTTTAAGTTTTTTAAACCCACGTATATACTTTTTTTGCATTTATAGGATCGTTCAGAACGAGATAAAATTGACATTTTACTAAACATGTTTAATCTGAATATTGTTTATAAAATTTCGCGTTCAAAGGCCACTGCAAAGAGTAGCACGCTTATTGATTACTACATAATATCAGATAATGATTTTTCAAAACTTACGTATTTTACTGCTGAATGTCCATTCTCCGATCATTGCATTACTTCTATTAGCTTTATAAAAATGAAACCAGTTAACTCAATAGTTAGGAAATGGACCACAATTCGGGAAAAAATAATCATGATGTTGAAAAACTAAAATTATCGCTGACTCTAGAAAATTTGCATGAAGTGTATTATGCATAAGATATGATGGAAAATTTTATTTCAATCTTTGAAAAACAACCTTAATAGTTTCTGTCCAGAAAAGAAGATCTTACTTATCAAAAATTTCAAGAATTCTTTCTCTAAATATAACAAATCTAAACCTTGGTTAATTGATTTATGCAAAAAATTGATTATTGAAAAGAACAACGCCTCTAAAAATTTTTCATTGACAAAATCTAGCGAACATTTCTTAGCTTATAAAAAAGCGAGAAATTTATCAAATATTGAAAATCGTAATTTTTTAATAAGTATATTAAAAATGAATTCAAAATTTTACAAAACCAAAAGTCCAAATGGAAGCTCACTCATGATAATGCTAATGCTAACACTGCAAAATCTAAATCTACAATCATTGAGGAGATTAGACACTCGGGTGGGAACTCATTTACAAATGATTTTGACATTACTAATGTACTAAACGAAATATTTGTTAACTTGGGAAAATTGTAAGGACCCTATATCAAATATCAATCACCAAATATTAATAATATTCATTTTTCGTTTTTCTACTACATACGAAATGATTAAAGCAATTAATAAACTAAAACTCAATAAATCTAGTGGTCCATCCTTCCTGGATATTAAAAGCAACTGCCTCTATAATTGCTGAACCTTTAAATTTCATCTTCAATGAATCCTTAAAACAGAACAACTTTCCAAATTGTTTGAAACAAGCATACATTACTCCGGTTTTCAAAAGGAGAGATGTAACTTTAGCTATTAATTATGGGCCGATCTCAATTAATTCGCCAATAAGTAAAATTTTTGAACGACTTTTACATAATCAAATTAGTGACCAGCTTTCAAAACACCAATTAATGTCAAAAACACAATTTGGTTTCCGCAAGATTTTTTCAACTGATGATGCTCTTTTGTGTGCTACCGAAAATTGGCTATCATCTCTTGACTCTGACCAATTTGTTGCAGTGGCCTTTCTCGATCTTTCAAAAGCTTTTGACTCTATTAATCACGATATCTTATATATGAAATTAGAAAAGCTATGATTTTCTGAAAGTAGCGTTAAATTAATATCAAGTTATCTAACTAACAGAATTCAGTGCGTCAAATTTAAAAATTCTTTCTCTAATTGGCTATCTATAAAAAACGGAGTGCCGCAAGGTACCATTCTTGGACCGCTACTTTTAACATATATGTAAACGACATGCAGCAATATAGGAATTGTCAATTGATTCAATGCGCCGTCGATACTCACATTTTTAATGGAAATACCTCCTTAAATCAAGCAATAAATGATTTAGAACAAAATTGTGAAAAATTGAGTAAATATTTAACATGCACAAATTAAACAACAACTGTGAAAAAACTGAATTTTGCATCTTGCATCCTCAGGGAAATGTGTATTACTACCAAATTTTTCACTTTCTTTTAATGAAGCCTCAATCTCTCCTAAAGAATCCCTCAAATATCTAGGCATAACTATTGACTCAAAATTAACATACAAGCTGCAAGCAAAAGAAATTTTAAAGCGGATGGTAATGAGTATTTAAACAATACCACACGTAGCTGAACATTTACCCTCTGCCAACATGATTCAATTATTTCATGGTTTAGTCATGAGTCATCTTAATTATGCAAATACACTTTTTTCAAGTTTAAATGAATCATTAGTAAAAAAACTTACAATACAATTAAAATGAGCATTGAATGTTTGTCAGAAAAACTCCTCCAAAACAAGAAATAACATTTTCTCATCCATGCTGTTTCCAAATCAACTTTTTATTTTTAATATTTTGATAAAGTTTTTTAAAATAACAAATCAATTACCTCCTAATAATTGAATATCATTTCCAAACTTTTGTTATAAGCGCAATATAAGAACTAATCATTATACTAGCATTAAATTTCGTAAAAAAATCAAGCAACAGTCTTTTATTAATGTTGCAATTCGCAATTGGAATCGATTACTAAATGAAATTAAAATGATTGAGAGTGCAATTAAGTTTAAAAGAAAATTGAAAGCATTTATGCTGAAAGAAAAATTCATTTTGGGTAAATCATGGTTAGTATTAGAATTTTACTATAAAGATTATACAATAACGCGCAATTAATATCCATAGCTTGAACAGAACAGATTTTGTAGTCTTATTGTTTTTTGTAAATATTATAGTATTTATTATAATTCTTGACACTATTCAGGTAATAACCAGTCTTGTAATTGAAAATATTATCTGAGTAAAAAATGAATCTTACTAAATTTATATTTGAAAAAAAATGTAGGCCTAGAATTAAATACTGATTAGCAGTAGCTATAAAATGCAAAAGGCTCGTCCAATGGGGTGGGGATCTGTGGGGCCCCATGGGGATCCCCATGGACGTCATGGGTTGGGGTGGGGGTGGGGACACCTATTCTAACTCTACATTCTATTATGCCATAAATTTAAGGGGTTGAAAAAGACCCAGACGGGACCAGAACCCTGCCCCAATCTTTATCTTTAATCATAATAAGAAACATATCTACATATATTCTAAATTATAGTATTTCTACATATTTTGTTGTTTATTATTTCAATTCATTCCGTTATTACTTGTTTCCCGCCATTTTCACATCATTATATTTTAGTTACTATAGTTTGGTAGTTCTCAAATGTGAAATTCCCAATTTTAAGGAATGTTCAAAGGCTGATGTACGAGATGAAATACGAAGGAAATCAGCGAATTTGATTCCTATACCTAATTCATTATGCAAAAACGCATGTTCAAAAATAAAAGCAATCGATCTTGATGGGCAACTGGCCCCGTTTTTGTGTTGCAAAAGATGCCAATCCCTATTTACCTGGTATAAATATAGTCAAAAAACTCATTCTTGGATAAATCATATATATGTAGGTGTTCAAACTATTTCACACACATTTATGTATATTATTTTAGGGAAATTATAATGAAAGTACTTTTTGAAATTTTGTAAATGTTTAATATATTTATTTGAAATAACATTATTTCAATAAATATGAATTTTATAAAATTACGACTACAATACTCTTTTCAACACCCCCTCTACTTATGCAGGTCTGGCTGAATTGAACATGTGTTGAACAAATGTCTAGAGCATACTATGAATCATTCAACTGATCAAGGTGTTATTGGAACTTTTGTAATGAACGTTGTGGCTATTTAAAATTTCTTTAAACGTCGCCAGGACGTGGCTAAACATCTACCTTAATATATGTAGGAGAAATGAAATATATATCTATGGAGATATCGTAAAGAATGAACATAAGTACTTAATGCAAAAAGAGTTAATATATGATTAAAGAAATCTCTATGCTCAGTTTGTAATTAAACTTCAAGATAACATAATAACATTAAAAAATAATAGCATATCTAAGATCTGTATAAAAATTGCTGAAATGAAAAACAAATCTGAAAGGTTTAATTATTTGAAAAACCATTTTAATGTAATGATTGAAAATACAAAGAACTTATTTAAAAACATCTTTAATACATTTATTATATCACCAGCAAATACTAATCTAATGTATAAGTTTGCAATTGGAAATATTAAACGTATGCAATTTATTAGATATGGTCTAAAATGTCCTCTATGTGAAGATGGGAAAGATGAACCTATATATTTAATTAAAACCTGTAAATATTTCGATGAAACCGAAAATCAAAGAAAATAGATAAAGTGAGATTAATAATAGAAGAACAGGAATATAAAAAATAAATATAATATGTAACATCTTGAGAGAGCCCCTGCACCACTAATAAAATACTATACATACATATCTTTTAGTGCTTGAAAATAGAAGTTTGTGCAGTTATTTCAGAAAATATTGTAATACTATTTTCGAATAAATTATTTTTATAAGGCTAAACATCTACCTTATGCTTTCCTACTAAGTCAACTACTCGCTAATGGCGTTCTTGGTATAATCGTGTTAAAGCATTGATCAGTAAATATAAGTACATATCAAATATTGATAGCCAAGATAATAATGTAATTGCTGGAAATTTGTCGTTCCTTAGAAAACTCAAATCAGTCCTATTTATTTTTGAGGTAGTCAAGAACTTTCTCGAAATGCTAGAAGTTGATGGACCAAGCTCTTACTTAGCCTTCTTGCTTTTTCTTAAGCTTGATGTAACACTACAGAAAATCCAAAAAAATTGTTATTGCAGAATGTGATACTAGCATTGCAAAACAGATAGCCCTAGTCCTTTCAAGCTTTGTCTGGGACAAACTTTGATTGTATTGTGGCTCAAAGTTATGTCTTACAGCTGCTTATTTTACTGGAATTGATCTCCCATCTAAAATTTGGTCGCTTATTGAATTTGCAACGGACCAAAATCTAAATTTAAGGGATAGGCGTAAAAGTTGGATGGACTTTGCCAGAACAATCAAATCAACAGTGTATGATTTTATAATCGATATTGGCATACCAGACCAAATTAAAAGCAGCCGTCTCAAAAATCGAAACACTGAAAAGGACACAGCAGTTGATATTATGTTTTTCGAATCACCTCAAGCCAAAGTTGCTGAATGTGATAGCGTGACTGACGAAATCAATGAGTTTGATCAGATTAAATCGCCGAACTTTGATATCCTCTAGTATTGGCGTGAACTTTTCAATTCCCCGTTCTAAGTAAAATTTCCAAGTATGTCCTAGCAATACCAGTGTCGTCAGCAATCATTGAACGACTCTTTAGTATTGGAAAGAGTTCTCCCCAACAAAGTTAAAAGCAGTTTGTATTTAAGGTATTTAATAAATTACCAAAAAATTATTAGCAAGTTAGTAAAAGACGATTTTATTGAAACTGAAAGTGCTGTGAACCTTGCTGATTTGTCAGAAGACAGTGATGATGAATAATATATGAGTGGTTATTGATTTGCACATTATAATTGCATTATTTCTTTACTTTGTTTATAGTTTATTGTTAGTTCACGTATATATATATATATATATATATGAAATTACATAAATTTGGCAAAAACAGTAAGAAAATAGTTAGTAAATATGTTTACATATATTTGCATTTTAGTGTCGTGGGGATCCGTGGGTCCCCATGGAGAGTCCCAAGGAAATTTTCATGGGGTGGGTGGGCTGGGAATCAAAATTCTGTCCCATGGACAAGCCAGGAATATAATGATTGCACAATTTTCTTTGTCGCAAATCATTATATAGAAATTAAAAATATATTTTAAAAATACACAGCTTACAAAATCCTTTTTGTTTAATATAAGTAATAATCTGTTTTTGCTTGATGTAATCAATACTGTCGCTGCTTCACTTCAATAATGCAATGCCGCAACTAACTAGAAAATAAGTTAAAAATTTCTTACAATACGTAATTGTTTAAATGCAAATTACCATTTGTAGTGTATTTCACAACACTAGTCGTTTTCAAGATTTTTATTAAATTACTTTAAATTCGATTAAATATTGATTAACTAAAATGGTAATATTTGAAAAAGTGTTTTTCAAAGAAGTTCTTCCGAAGTAAAACCAAAAAAAGAGTTGTGCGTGAAGCAAGTTTGGACTTCCATTCACAAAATAATGCCCATGGAAGTTATTGTGAGAGCCCCATGAGATTTCCATACGGTTCTCATCAGATCTTTAGATGAAGGTGACATAATAGTACAGGATGAGCTCCGAGTACAATTGTTCTGCGCAGACTCGGAGTTTATCCACACATCAGTGTACTCGATCTGAACACTACGCCGAATCATACCCAAAATAGACCGCGGAAAAAGTGACCGACACAGATTTTCAAAAAATATACACTTGTTCCTCAGATGATAGTAATATATTAATTTTAAATTACATATTAACTCGACTGAAACTTTAATGAGCTTTTCATCTACTAGATTAAATAGCTTCAAATAATATTGATTTTGTGCCTAAATAATAACACGTTTCAACTGCGTCCTACTAAAATCAAAGTGACCGAATACATTGAATGTATCCGTGCCCAGGGATTTTCTTCAAATTTAGTATTTTTGTACCATTTCTGAACTCTATATCACACCATTGCCAAATTTGCATTTTTCTGCATGGTTGGTAGCCAAGCTTGATAGGTCGGTGTGACCGATTTTTTAAATTATTTCTTAAATTTGACTTTTTAAAACTTATTTTTTTCAAGCAAAATGTGTCTGCATATATTTAGATTATATACAGAACAAATAAGTTTTTAATAAATCTTAATAATAAAAAACTAAATGACAATAATAAATCGTTAAATCGTTTAGTAAAAAACCATGTAATTTGTGAAATTAACTTCCTCATACACTAGGTTTGCAAGATCAAAGCAGTAAAAAAATTGAAAAATACTAGATTTAGTTAGCTCTTTTTAAATACAAAATTTTAATGTGCTGCTTTCCTTAAAGTAAACAAGCATTGACCCGAACTTGTAAACTGTTCATTACTACACTGGTAAGATTTGGTCCAATTTACTGAAATTCTGTTTGGATAACTGACTTGAGATAGACCGCTTCTGACGGTGAACTTTAGATTTGACAGCGAATTTAGATTTATTAGCAATATATCTAAGATATCTGGAAAATCAAAAGGCCACTGGTCCTTTGACAAACTCCGTTCGAGGAGATTTGGCAGAGCCCAGAATTGTCCTATCCAAAATTGCGATGCAAAGAATACATTCAGTAAAATTGGGGTTGTTCTTACAAACCGCACAACAACGCTTTCTGAACCAAACTTATGCAAACTTGTATTTTGTGCATGCAGCATTGAAGAAATTTAATAATATTGCGCTCGAAATTATGTTTTTAAGCACATATTTTAGAACATATTAGAACAAAGTAGAACATATTTTATATTACACATATGACCTATTTTTACCACAGAAATTATTGAAAGACCTTTCTTATGAAATTTATTAGAAGTCGAAAAGAAGCATCACTAGTAAGAGATGGGCTAGACCCCGCTACATTGGGACGTCCTGAAGTTCTCATAACACCTATGACTATTTGCCATGTGAGCATGCATGAATTCTATTGGACGGCGTTTAGTAACAAAATGTTTTTGACAAAATAAAATTGAGCTAAATAAATTTCATACAATGTCTTTACTTTTGAATTCTAGGATTTAGGCAAACTGATGTATTTGATTACAAGTTTGTGTTATGGCATGTTCATTGCAACAATGCTTTAAACATACAACACTATGATTTAGAGAAAATAATTTATAGATGCATTCCATGCACTTCTATTGTTTAGGCTGTCAATATATTTACTGTAATTTCATTTGTTTTCGGTAACATATTCATGTAAAATGTGTATATGCAAAAGATACAATTTGTTTTTTAATTACAAAATAGAAAAATTTTCGCTAAAATTAATAACAAGCCTTTGAAATATACACATGGTAAACTGACGTAAGCTGACATTAATTTTAACACTATAAACATGATTTAGATAATAAAAAGCAAGTTCGTTTTCTAGAAAAAATTTTAAATGTGTTATGATTTATACAATATATGCATATACATGCTGTTTATACAGTGTTATTATATTAGTTTTAATGGTTGTAGACTTTACACCAAAAAGTTTGAAATATTTTAGTGTAGTTCTTTTTATTTGAGCAATATAAAATTTCATTATGCCGAATGTAGATTCATATGTGTAAAAACTTGCACTTTTTCACAGACAAGGTCAACATCACATAATTTTTTATCTATATCCCATTGTTCAAATGTCAAATGTATCCAATCGCATCATACACAGTTTGAGAATAGCATATATAGCTTGAAGTGAAAAGAAGCAAAGTTTTTAAATTGAAAATGAATATCAAAGCTATATACAATTAATTTATGCATATGATGTATAGTTCTCAAAGCAATTAATCAAATTTATATATATTCATAATTGTTTTTTGAATTATTAAAAACCAACAGCAATCATTAAATAATGTAAACTAATTCTGTAAATTCGACCTTAAACCACTTAGGAATATCTTCTGAATATGAATATATTTATCAATTTCAAAAAATAACGTAAATTACGATTATCAGAAACTGATAAAATAAAATAAATACTTTTTCAAGGCTATTTTCTTGTTAAATTGAAAAAGTGGGAAACGTAATAGCTGTGAACTTTTTTTATACATACAATATTTTTACATTATCAATAAAGATCAAATCCGAGAAATAGCCAGCTTGAAAGCTTATAATGATATGGTGATCAAATACTTATGTGTGATATGTCATTTAAGCTGTCCAAATTCTTGTATTCAATGTTTGTCATGCAAGAAATGGGTTCATTTTCAATGTGCTGGTATTAATAATCCTAACAATGTCATACAATTCTGGTGCCCCAAATGTCGTCCACCTACAGCAACTTCTGATCAGCTCTCACTAGTAGGAACAAGTCTCACTCAAGATTTTGATAAACTTAGACTGAGTGA
>CABFPE010000755.1:123724-151861 GCA_900660155.1 Hofstenia miamia
TACTTCATTTTAGTGGCCTTTCTCAGTCAATGTGGATAACAGTTCTACCTGAAGATCTAGCCGCCAACCGCAGCCTCTTATGTACTGCAACAAATGAAACTCCCCATTTTCGATTCTTCTCCTTCCAGATAAAAGGAACACAGGGATACTGCCTTCCTAATTGGCTTTCAACTGGAAAAGAAGCATACTTTAAAATTCATGTAAGAAATAAAGATGATCCCTTGGTTAAACCTGTCAAAATTGTCCAAGTAGTGAATCCCTTCTTTGCAAGGATTGAACAAGAAAACGGGCGAATCGATACGGTCTCTACACGGCACTTATCTCCTAGCCTCAACGTAGATACTGAAAATCTCGTCGACATCAATGAACCCGACCAATCTCACGATCAACATCTTCACAGAGGAACTTCAGCCGATGATGAAACTGCGGATTATGGTTTGGCTCCAAACGGCAACATTGTTTCAAATCCTCAGAGGACGTGTGTTTCGATTCTGAAGTTTCAACTCGACCAAAAGAATTAGACACCCCCTGACCGCCTTCAGATCAAATGGTGACTGTTTTAAGGTGGGGAGGAATGTTATATGTGTTTCATTAGTACGTTGCTTATTGATTATTTGACTTATGTAAACTTTGTTCACTACCAAGTTGTAGACGCGTTGTTATGCGCACATTATATTAACACTACCAGTATTTATGTTCACTTTATGTACATTAGTTATTTCGTACTATTTATTTACTTGCCTCTGGTTTCATTGAATAAAAGCTTGAATCAGCAAGCCTTTTCTTATAATAACTGCCACCATGATTAATAGACAACCAGTTAATAACAATTCAATATAAAAATTATGAATACAACTAATCTTGCAAATAATGCAATTATACTTTGATACTAAAAATATGCCTAATATATAATTACAAATATCCTTAACCCCTAGAGCGCTCAATGTTTTTCTCCATTCTATCTGCAAAAAAATGCTAAAAAAATGATGCATCAAACCTATTTTTTAGTTTCAATTATTTTTACTATAGTGTACCCTATTCTGATGTTTTCTTTCATTGACATATAACATAGAAAACGTTTAGAGGCATCCTAAACTTATATAAATCTTTCCTATTTATATTTTTCTTATTGTATCATGTGACTGATTAGTCATCTTTTCGTCTCGTGATTTGGCTGACTCATAAGATGAGTCATATTGCACTATATAAGAAAGAATGATCCAGTTTTTCATTATATTTGAAAAAGAGAAGACATTTCATTATTGAAATAACAATGTCTAGCAAAAAAAGATTGCGATCAATTGATATGAGTGAGGTGGAGAGAGGTGTTGATGGCATAATTTCTGAAGAATCAGATATAAATGAGTCAAGTTCTGAAAGCGATATCTCTATCCAAGCTATTCATAATGAAAGTGCAGCAAATAATTCAAGTTTTGATTGGAAAAAAATTAATGCTGGAACTTCAAATATTCCTCGTTTTTGTAGTAGAGAAAAGGGAATAAGTGCAGAATCTCTTCTCAGAAGTGAGAATAGTGAGTTAGACTTTTTCAACTTTTTTTTCTGTGATGAAATGATGAAATATATTGTGAAAGAAACAAATGCATTTTATGAATACACGCATCCCAATGTTGAAACAAGTCAGTTTTCAAGAATGAATAGATGGNGGCGAATCGATACGGTCTCTACACGGCACTTATCTCCTAGCCTCAACGTAGATACTGAAAATCTCGTCGACATCAATGAACCCGACCAATCTCACGATCAACATCTTCACAGAGGAACTTCAGCCGATGATGAAACTGCGGATTATGGTTTGGCTCCAAACGGCAACATTGTTTCAAATCCTCAGAGGACGTGTGTTTCGATTCTGAAGTTTCAACTCGACCAAAAGAATTAGACACCCCCTGACCGCCTTCAGATCAAATGGTGACTGTTTTAAGGTGGGGAGGAATGTTATATGTGTTTCATTAATACGTTGCTTATTGATTATTTGACTTATGTAAACTTTGTTCACTACAAAGTTATAGACGCGTTGTTATGCGCACATTATATTAACACTACCAGTATTTATGTTCACTTTATGTACATTAGTTATCGTACTATTTATATACTTGCCTCTGGTTTCATTGAATAAAAGCTTGAATCAGCAAGCCTTTTCTTATAATAACTGCCACCATGATTAATAGACAACCAGTTAATAAAAATTCAATATAAAAATTATGAATACAACTAATCTTGCAAATAATGCAATTATACTTTGATACTAAAAATATGCCTAATATATAATCCAATTATAAATTACACCCTTGAAATTTCGAAAGCTATCTCAAATGAAACAAAACATTCAAAATTGTAAAGTCATTTTTTTTATAATTTATTACTATACTAATAACGAGTGTTCGGGAAACAGGTGAATCCCCAAAATCTACATTTTTGGAGAAATTGATTCGGACATTGTCATATAAAATGATTATCTTTTTAATCGGGTTGCTGGTATGAATCAAATTGTTGTAATTGTTTATGTTTGTTTGGCAGCGCTGACGATTGAACTTTTTTTGAAAGAAATTAAAAGTATTCAGATTACTATTTGGCAGGATAATTTCATGTTATCAATGGAATAATGCAACGATTACAGAAAATCGTTGCCTCAATTGCGCTTAATTCTGATTAACTGTTTGCGTTGTTGTTGTTGATCATGTCAAAATATCCTTTTTTGAGGAAAACTAAATAACCAAAGAGGTGCCCAAAACCTGACCAAACAAACATTTTTGCCGAACTCTACTAATAACATATGTATATTGCAAATTATAATTAAATATTTTGTATGAAATACCTAGTAAGCGGTTTCTTGGTTACAACTGTTTGTTCTTTCGGAATAATTTCTGAAATTGGGCGATTAATTCTAGAATTTCGTATTGCAGTAATGGCGCGGTTAACAATTTTAGAAAAATTTTGAAGATCAACATCACGAATAACATAATTTTCTTGGTCACAAATTATACTCTTCAGTTCATTAACTCCTTCAATATCATCACCAATGAATGGTCCTTTACCGGCCTCGTCGATCACTTTACCAAGAAGGTAGACTATGACGTGCATTCTATCTTCAAAACTTGGATCAGGAATTGAAACAACTTTCTAAAATTGATAATTAAAAATGCAGAATTCTTTATTTTAAATCGATGTAATTAAAATTGCTAAAGACATGTTTGCACTTGCCCATAAAAATCAACTCCTAAAAAAGCAAAGTGGATGATTTACATAAGGAGCTTATGAAAAAGGACGACATGTTTCCACAGTGAATCTTAGTAAAAACAACCAGAACATATACTGTAACGTAAGATTACCTAATGATTCCAATTGAGATGAAAGAAGTAACTAACACTGATTTTAATAGATGTTGGTATGCAAGTAAAATATAAAAAAGGTTTCCAAGTTGAATCACAGATATGAAGTATTGGGTGAGAGGTTCGGAAAAATGCAAGGTACTTAGAGCTGACTCTGTCGACATTTCTCAGCCCAATGAACGCCACCGCCTTCCACGAAACAGTATGCATAACGATGTGGCGAAGGATACAGTCTTATGTTAATACTATGTATTAGTTTTACAGCAATTTTACATAGTTATACACGAGCCAATAAGCCTAATATCATCAAAATATTGCACAAAATGCAATGAAACATTAAAATTAAAGTCTAGAGTTTTTTATATGATTAAATAATTTTTACAGAAGTTCTCTTTGTATTAAAAAATTTTTCGATGTCGCGCCATCGAGGTATATAATTTAATAATGTTTTATTATTGAGCTTCTAATGAAAATATAATAAAACGAAGTATAAATGATGAAATCACGGCATGAATTTTGAATGCTAAATAAAATTAACTGTCTATACTTCTAACACTTCGGTCTACCATACAATGTCAATTGCTTGGAGATTTTATATATTTAATTATATCAACATTTAGACACTCATTATAAAAAATATAAATATTTAGTAATGCAAATTATTGTTCAAGTTATATATAATCTTCTTTAAATATAAATACTTCAGATGTGTATAAGAGACATTTTTCTAAAGAGCTCTTAAAGCCTTGATAAGGCTTGATTTTAGGCTAGAATTACAGAATTTCAGCAGTTTGTACTAAGGTTTTCGCGAGGTTGACTTTCTTTTAAGGGCGTCAAGAAACTGATCAACTTCGTACTGAATTTAGCCATCTCCTTCTTGATAGCGAATGCAAAACTTCAGTTACTTGACGTTTGGTGTGTTTCTTTGCAAGGCATTCTCAACTTTTTTCGCTCGCGTAAGACTTTACTACTCTCCGTGGTTTTTCTTCCCTGAAAATCTCCCGAGCTACTTATTTGCTTTAAGTTCTTACTTCTTAGTTCAACATAACATACGCACAATCCATTCCACAAGAAACTCTTGCTAATACCGAAACTATTATAGAAGCACCAGCTAACCTTAATCAATTATCGTTTAATGCTGACAAGTACACAAACTTAACTGCCACTACATATTACCAGCATCTCCAATATCTGATAATTATAACGATAAGATCCGTTTTTCTCACTCTATTTAATAAGCTTGCCAAAATTTTTTGAAATCTTGTCACCTGAAATTGAAAACTTTGCTAACCATATGCAGTTCAGTTTTTGCAAGTCCAAGAAATAGCAACGAAGCATTATGTGCACTTCAAGTGATAGCAACACCGAAATATCATGAGCAGATCGCAGTCCTTTATATTCAACCTATTGAGCTAGAAGTCAAGTCGCTTCTCCAAACTGAAGGTGAGGTCGAAAGAGTACCCCTTGTGCCGAGGGAAAAATTTCCAAAAATCTTTCGAACTACAGTCATGGCAAAAATTTTATGATATTTGCTTTATTTTGACTATTTTGACAATTTCACATAGTATACATACATACATGAGCCGTGAAATGGGGCATAGGCTTGTAGACATTGCAGATATAATGGAAAACTTTGATCACACATAGTTCAGTCCTTGAAGTAATTTCTCCTCAAGAATAGAAAATTACTTTGACTAACAGTCTAGAAGTGAGTTCATCTAAAATAATATCCTCTAAAATGTCTGACCATAGACCATTGCTTACAACGTTCTCTGGAGGTAATATGCATGTTCAAGGCATTTGGAGAATGAGGTCTAGTACCATGTTTAGGTTTTAATTAGAAATAAATAAATTCGTTCAAAATGCCCTTCAAAACGCGAACATCAGCAATATACAGGCTAAGTGATGTTATATGACGCTTGGCGCAATCTTGGAGACATATATCCTTAATCAACATGAACCAAAAATTATTTCGCATGTTTTAAACAACGGATTAGGCTTTTACTAGAAAAATACATTTACGCAACGCAAACAGGGTTCATAAAAGCAACACATAGTACATTGAATATCTCAACCTTACAATGTATAATAGATGTATGCAAACATGAGAATCGTAATGCTGGAAATTTAAATGTTGATTTCGCTAAAACTTACGATTCAATTTACCACCAGTATCTTTTGAATTCATTGAACAAAATTGGTTTCCCGCCATTTATAATTAAAATAATTAAAATACTATATAATAATAGCAATAAATATTTTTTAATGATTAACAGTTTTCTGTCTCCCGAAATTAGCATTGAAAGAGGATTAAGACAAGGATGTCCACTGTCTTGTAGTCTTTTTAAAATGGTAGTCGAACCACTTTTAAGATATATACAAGCAGCACCAACAAATAAAGGGTTGAAATTTAACAACATTACAATTAAGTATCTGGCGTTCGCATATGACATTACATTTGTGGTAGCAAGCAAGTAAAGCTAGTTTAAGGCAGATGTTTACTTACCTGAAAGAATTTGCGGCATTAAGTGGATTGTCAATCTACCCGCGAAAAAAGTTTTTTCTGGCATTAATAATGCAACCAACTGGAAAACCAACGTTACGGTAAACAACGAAGTAGTTGAGCTACTAGGTGTTAGACTTGTTTTACAAGGGCAAACTTCTTTAACTTAAGTAGTTTTGCTGATGAAAACAAGCAAACTAATTATTTTACATCGAACAGGAAGATGCAATTCTACGGTAAAGCCAAGGCGATCAACGTTCTAGTACTAACTAAATTAATGCATGTAATTAAACTTTTACCAATATTCCATCTAATAATTAAGGCCCCCAACAGCACTGTTAACAGCAGCAAGCTGCTACAGCAAACAGCAACTAAGTGTTGTTTAATACAGTAAATAAAATTCAGGCATATTGGCCTATTATCTGTGTTGTTCACACTCTATCAATGCCTTTCAATCTCTTCAACAGTGCATCAAAGATGGTGAGATTCCAGACCAGTGTTGAAATCATTGATAAAGATTATTGCAGCCCCAAGTGCATCAACAAACCGCATTGATAGAGGGTGGGGTTTAACGTATCAATTATATTTTATATTTGGAGAGTCATGAATATTCCTTTACTATCACGAGTCATTCCACAATTGTGTTGTCTGCTGTGCTCATTTATAACGTTTAATTTCTCTTTCTTTATCAAATTTTAGAAAAGATTATCAACTTTTCATTTGGCACAATTTTCAGAACATTTAAAAAGCATCGGATATTGTATAATTAGGTTAATTGTATAGTGATATAATCAGACAACTTGTTGCCATTTTTACAAATGCTTTTATTTATGTTTACATTTATTTTTGTGTTATATGTTTGTAGATATGTTATCCACTTTAAAATTCGCCTTGAAGTTCACGTTAAGTTTTTAATAGCTTATTTCAAAGTACATTGCCTTTCTTTTGATTGTGTTTAGAAACAATGTTGTTGTCTCCTATCCAGTAGAGAATGCAAGATGGGACATGGTGGAACGGCCTTCCTGCTTTTCAAAGCTGATTTTGATTTGTTAAATAAGCAAATTTTCGGCAACAAAATTACAATATTTAAAAAACTAAGTCAGGAAATGTACTTTACGGTCTATTTTTCTATATGTTCCCATTATGAAGACAGTCAAAACACCCAGTGTACGCCGGAAATGCATGAGAGAAGACGAAAAACCTAAGCACCTGGTATTCGAATGCGTGGTGTGCATTAAGCAGAATCCAATTTTATTTTCACTCAATGGAAGATCTTTTAGACGCAGATAACATCAAGGGAATTGTAACTACTGTGCTAAACGCATAGCAATGCTTAAAGTCGTTTAAATAGCTACATTTTAACTTAACTTCAGTAACACACCTAACTTCCTGCTTTAGCATTAATTTACACATGTTCTATTTTTTTTGTCCTTTTTAAATATTTTAATCAGTTTAGCAGTCTCCTATTATGCATGTGTAAATCGTTCTTGAAAATAGTATTTTTAAAGCTGCCTAAACACCCTTTTTTAGATGTTGATTGCCGTTTTGTAGTGTTCCCACTGTGTGCTATTAATTTTCTTGGGAGTTTTTGTTTCTTATAACTATCTAGTAGTTTCCAGTTGAAAAACAGCAAAATTTTGTCCCGGTGTGTATTCATGTTACTAGTGTTGTGGGTGAGGCATTTAGTCTTTTAAGTACTGTGATAAGATGAACTGCTTGCAAACAACTGTAAATAGAAATGCAAGAAAAAAAGAATATTTCATATTCTGAGTACACCTTATCTGTATAAAAAAACAAAATAAATTCAAAAAAGGTGGGTTTATTTCACTATTGCATAAAAAATGCCTCCAATCCAATTAGGTTTCGATGAACTAGAATTGTACTTGTTTGGAGGTTGAGTTTTTAATAAAAATTAAACTTTTAGATCTTAAAGTAAAAACCCTTCTAGTTGGTAACTATAATTTTATCTCAAGTCGTCATGGAGACATAACGGCCAAAGTAGAAGTTTATTGGGATATATTGCATGTGAATCGAGAAAAATTGAACAAGAAACTTTGAAATTGTTGTGTTAACATTGGTTGCACCAAAAATTACGTTTACAAAAATAAATATATAAAATAATGCAAAATACCTCAATGACTAAATCTTTTCTCATGGCATGTGCTGTTTGAGTATATACAGAAGTTTTACCAAGGTGACGAGGGAAATCCTAAAAAATAAAGAATTCATATATATATATATATATATATGTATAGGAAAATTTTCTCGTCTATTTAGGCATTTTCAGTGTACAAATCGCTCCCACAAAATACTTTAATATTAATTGATATTTTTCCATCATTTTGCAATTGTACATTTGCTTAGACACAAAGAACTATTAGGACAAAAAACAAAAAATTTATTGAAAAAACGTGATTTATTTCTCATATGTTGAAACTATTTATGATAGTAGTAACATTTTTCGTATGTATTCTACAAATAAAAACTATATCAAATTGTGCAAGCAAGCAGACATAAACTTTTAAATATCTCCCAAATTTTTAATGATATATTTTTAAATATTTCCAAGAATTTAAATAGAAACCTTTGAAGAATCTGAAAAATCAAAAAGTTTCTCTTTATCGTCATACTTTCTAAGTCTGCGGTAAGAACCCTCGCGATACAGGTAGTGCATTAACTCCCTGTCTGAATATGAGCCAGTCAATGTAGACGATTTGGTAGTAGATGTTGTGACTGATTCTGTTTTGAGACTTTCAAATGCATGAAGACCTTCTTTGCTGCTCAAGGCATCTATGATAACTTCTCCCTCTAAAAAAGTTATACAGCGTGGAAGAGTAAAAATTAAAATCAACACTATTATATATGAATAACCAAAGATCTTTCTTAACGCGAACAGAAGTGAAAAAGGCAAAACAAGAGTTCACAAGTACATTCATTCGAGATTCACCACGTAAGCAAACGAAAATTGCGAAAAACAATTATTTTCAATTTTTCAGCAATTATGAGACACTATTCCATGAAATTATAAGATGATATTTTAAATGACGCATCAATAAACTTTGAAGTCGCAGCGAAAGAAGTTAAGTGAGATCCGAAAAGACATTCTCTACAGCGGCAATAACAATATAAAATGTGGCCCTCGAGGCTGCCTCTGGGATGGTCGCCAGTTGAAAAACGCTTCCATTCAGAACATCAGCAATTTTCAGAATGTGATTGAGATCTAGATTCTTAGACAAAACGTAGAATAGCTTGTCATATATGGTTCCAGTATCACTTTGCCAATAAAAACTTGCCTTTAAAGTATTTGACACCGCTCGTTTTGTCAACGGCTTGCTTTGAAAAATTTATAGCTAATTTTTTTGTCAACGTGGATTCTGATGGTAAAGCTTCCCAGTGTATTTTTTCAGAAATTTTTGAAATGCAGGTTCTCAACTTTGTGTAGTAATATTACCGACACTAACAAAGCACCTGTGAAATCCTTCTTGAATGGATGCTCCTTTGGCGCAGTTGCTGCCTTGATTTCTGCACCCCTGCCTGTCTTCTGTTACAATATGAAGTGCACACCTGCTGTATTTGACTTTGGTTGCAGTGTAATTAAGTTGAAAATTCTTGACAAAATACTATATTAGATACTGCATTATATATCCAGATGTTGCTCATATCGGTCAAAGACTTGACGAACTCGGCTCCACTAAGTTTCGATTTTGGTATTTTTCCTGAAAAATATAGCCTCGATTATACTAGTGAATATAGCGATGTCGAGAACTACAATATTGTACACTGAATCATGGTGCGACACGTTTCTAAGCAATACCATTGACTGAATATTAAAATCAGTATTGAGTCAATTTTCTTGGAAAATTTTTCTGAGAATTATTCCAAAATTATATAAGTTTTGTCAAAAATGCGCAATCGTAAACGCAATTTTATTCGGTGCCCTGGATGTGAGTCCAATGAAACTCTGCTTAACAAAAAAGGTGATTGAGACAAACTAAATACGAAATGAACATCGGGGATTTAGCTAATATCATTCATTTTACTTTGAGGGGGAAATGAATGGCCTCTTGCATTTGAAGAAACAATAAATCTGACTTTCTTATTCAACAATTACTTTTGTAGTATCCTATTAACCTTAGTCTGACCAACGGCAGGGCTGACTGATTTAAAACATGTTTTAATCTCTTAAGAGAAACACAAATAACTGCTTCTGATTGGCTACAATTATTCACATCGTTAAAAAAGGTGACAAGATGATTTCAAGAGGATTTCATGATCGGATTAAAAAAGTCAACATTTCTTATGATCGACTAATAGTTTTTACATATGAACGTTATGTAGGTATATTTGTGAATGTTTATTTATATTTAGAGAGATCGACACGGAGCATATCTATATGACATTCTTAGAAACTGAATCGCAATCCAGAGCAGTGTTAAAGCAGAATGATTTTGGTTTAGAAATTGGAGCCGATGTTATTATTGTAGAGCCAATTTTAACAGAGGGCACATTTGCAAATCATCCAGTGGCCAATTTACAAGACAATCTGCTGTTAACAAAAGACCCTGTGCAAACCGAGATCCCCGTTAAGTTGCTAGCTCGCAAACACTTCAGTTTTTTATGAAAGATTTGGAATTGGCGAGTTCACTTGTATAAGTGATTTTGAATTAATAAATATTATGCTTAGTACAATTGCCTAATTTTTCTATCGAAATTTATTTTGGGTGCTGAACTGGGAATCATGTGTTGCGGAGACACTTGCCAAGGAGTTATTCCCAATTGCTCAATTTGTTTTAATAAGACCACTATGTGAGGAGTACAGGTGTTTTTGAAATCGCTGAAGTTTGGCACGAAAGTTGTATAAGTCAATACAAGGCACCTGACCGAGCAATTGTTATCAGAAACATTAAAAATGTATGCTATTTATTCATTAAATCAGGCTAATTTTATTTTAGGAGCAACTTGAAACAATGAATGTCATGGACATACGGCGTCACCTCAAAACACAATTCAAGAAATCGTCTTGGATTATGAAAAGTTGGGTGAAGGGATCTTCAAATGATATAGTGGATAGCATATCAACGATAATTGTAATTTCACTTGAACCAACGTCAACATTTTTAAAATTTTCATTCACACAAGTTCCCGCACATCAACAGAGGTCCATCTCAGAGTTGTAGACAAGCAAAGAATTGTAGTTCTTGATGAGGATTAAAGTTTTTTTTCCGATTTTATTCGTGAAATGGTTGAGAGATGTGTACCACAATGCAGAAGTGGATTTAACGATAACGATGGAATATCCCAATTAAAGTTTCCAAGAGATGAAGCAATAGACACTTACAATTTTTCTATTGAAAAATCGACGTAGGAAATAAAATTTTTAAAAATCCTTGCAAGTTCTTTAAGACATCAACAACATAATATGCAATAGTGAAATGTCAGACAAAACCTTCTTGACAGGGATTGATCATAGATGCTTTTCTAGATGATAAAGAAACGTCAGAATTTATTATTTCATTTTCTCACTAATGTATTAACATAGAAAATTTCATACGCACGCAATTGAAGATAATATTTCTCAGATTATTGAATGAACCTAATTTCTTCCTATGAACAGGCGGACTTCTTTCTGTTCTGCGATGACAAAATAACTTAACTGAAATTCAAATAAATTGTAAATCTACATCGAACACAATTTGGTGGAATAGCTTTAAATATTCAAGGTTTTGGAACACTGTAAACACGAACCTGCAGCAACTTCGACGTCTTCTTCGGGAGCATGCTCCAAAGCATCCTTCTTGACTACCAAATGAGTTGATTTTGAGAAGCATCCCATTCGATAAAAATTGATGGGATGAGCGATTTCACTTAAAGTAGCAGCATTTGTAGAAATTGCTCGAATATATTCCTCAAGTTCATCGCCTAAAACACCTATCGTTCTCATATTGGCAGCCCGCTCTATGATTGAATTCCAAAAGACAACCGCCTAAATGGCTGAGATTATAAATGAAAGCTTTAAAAAATGTATGGTTAGAACCGTGCAAACTAAAATATAATTTATGTAGTAACAAACGAGGAAATAGAATAAAATACTGACAAAATGTATGAAATCACACTAAGTTTCAATGAATTTAACAACTAACGAATACAGTGTCCGACACAATTGTAAGCTATTCTCTGAAAAATATGAATGTCCTGATTGTGGTAAGTTGAAAATGGTAACTGTGATGTGATTGGTCAATGATAGTAATCCGCTATTGCATAATACCCAACCAGAGCTGAAATCTTTATGCAGAAGATTTTTCTCATTTCTGGTTAAAATGCCATTTATATTGAACCCTGTGTGTGGTGAGACATGATTTGATCTAATGCCAAAGAAAACGGAAATACCCGAGTCTGTTTGGCCTCGAATAATAACATTGAATTACATTAAATGCTTGCTCTACCAAATCTCGTTTATGGCTGAAAGCTAAAAGGTATCTGTAGAGACATTTATTATGAAAATAACGGTATTTGATATGTTCTATAGCTTGGGTAAAAAAAGTGACCGCATTCCAGGTTTTGTTTTTAGCACTTTCTGGACGAAACAAACAATTGTTTGCAATATTTTTATTCGAGCTTAAGGGAAAGGGGATGGCCTTACTTTACTGAGGTATGAACGTGTTGGTTCACTAACACCTGTCTAGCTACACGCGTTTTATTTGAGGTTAACATGAGTTGTCAAGATCTCAGAAGTAGACTCGAAAATCTTTACCACACAAATACCAAAAATAAGAATGATTTATTCAAGATTTGTCACATGTCTATCAGGAAATTTAGGCGGTGCTAAAACATTCTCAAGAGTGTCCGGAATTGCACTTATGAATCCGAATTTTTTACACGTAATATTCTTCAAAAGTTTGTTCAGAAAACGGAAAAAGACGTCAGCAGATACACAGTGCAACGAAACCTAAAACAATCTGGAACACGAGCAAAAGTGCCTAGATTTCTCAAAAACTTGGAAAGACTACCATTTTCAAGACCAACTTTACCGTAACAAAATTCAAGTTTGGTTCTCAAAACGAGGTAGGCGGCCCGTGAGAAAGGCACCCCAAGTCATGGTATGGTGCGCTCTGTGTTATCATGGGCTCTACTTGAAAATTGTGGATGGCAGTGGTACTATCGACAGCAGAAAACACTACGCAATTATAGAGGAATTTTCATCATACGCAGACTGTTTGTATCAAGACGTTTGGATAATGTAACAAGATAGGGCAACTCCTCATACATCAAAATTCACATCGGATTTTTTTACGTCAAAAAATATCCAATTTTTGCAGTGGCCTCCAAATACTCCCGACACTAACACAATAGAAAATGTTTGGCAAATTCTCAAGGATGAATCGCAACGAGGCGATTCGACTCAATTTGATGAACGCGATTCCTAGACATCTCGGTACATGTTGTGCGAGCAAAGGGAAACGTTTGGAGTAAATTTTTTTCAGAAGATAAAAGTATAGGCTTTCACATCATATTATGTTTGTTAGTGTTACATTTGGCAAATATTTGTAAAATATTGATTTCATCTCGGTCACTTTTTTTACACAAGCCATATAATTGTGTCGGGCACTATTTAGTATCCTATCCAAATAATAATTATACAAACATTTAGCTATTGCAGATATTTTTGATGATAAATTTGTGAAAAAGTACATAAAATTTAACTAAACTGAAAGATTGTTAAAGCTATAGTATTGCTGTTACAGCATCTAAAATTTATTCAAGGGAGCACAGGGAAAATTATTCATTGTAAAAACTAAAGGAAGCAATGTTGTTAATTCATAAATGAACTTACAGATATGGCCAAAAGTTTAAGGACAGTAACAAAAAATACATGGAACAAGTGACTATTTAAAATTAACAAGCTTATTTTGAGGCAAAGTCAGTCAAAACGTAAAGTCTATCAAAACCAATTAAAACCAGTATCAAAACCAGTTAAGTGTACGTATAAATAAAGCAAATTCCATCTTTCCCATGGTGGCCTGGCCAGTCTCCCGACTTGAACGTTATTGAAAATCTATGGTCTCGTGTTGATGCACTTGTACAGGAGAGTAAGCCAACGACTCGCAATGATTTAATTGGTGCCATCATCAGAGTATGGAATCATGTCATCACACCTGAACTTCTTCATAACCTAGTTGATTCCATGCCTAGGCGGATTCAGGCAGTAATTTCTGCAAAGGGATACCCAACAAAATATTAACATTTATAACATTTAATAGTGTGTACATACTACTCTCTTTATATACTATATCTGTGTAAAATGATATTGTTTTCGAATTAATAAATTTCTTTTGGAAATAGAAGCATTTTTTCGTGTATTTATGTTACTGTCCTTAAACTTTTGGCCATAGCTGTATTATAAATTTCTTAAAATTTTCAATGAATTTAAAATCAACCTTCGGAGAGTACATCAGATCAGCACTGTTCCACCTTTTCAAAGGATTTTCGAAGCGCCTGTACGCCATATAATCTTCAAATTCAAAAAGTCGCCCTTTCGACTCATATTGCGAATAGAAATTATAAAACTGTGTGACATCACGAAAATGGTTTTTAAGGGCCTAAAGGCATTTTTGCAAAAATGTGAAGATTGATTCAATGTCAACCTGATTACTAAAATTTTTTTGTAAAACTTGCCGGACCGCATAATCATTCTGCCACCGCCTACTGCCGAAGAAACACGAACCTCACCACGGTATAACCACTATGGCTCGAAAAATACCTCAATTACAGCAAAATCCTTTCTTATGTGCTTAGCAACTTCAGTTAAAAAAATTTTACTACATCTAAATTATTTTCTTAAAATAGTAGTTGTATTTGAATATTAATTTTTCCTCAAATTAACAATGTACTTGCACCATATGCCGCAATTACTGTTTTTAACAACCACCGCACCGTTCTAATGATTTTTAGTATTTGAAAAGCCTACATATCAGAAAAAAAACAATTGTTTAGTGATTGATCGCAAGAATTATCACAAACTCATTTTTCTTGGGCTACATAAAAATGAACAATAAATAAATAGCCCATTCAAGCAATAGAAGATTTAGTAAATCACATAGATGCAGATGGATTGCTATATGAGTTGATCTAGGAATGACGTAATACAAAAACGTTAGTTTTGCATCAGCATTTGGGATTTCAAGCAATTAGAAAAATATCGTATTAACTTTTGTCATCGAAGATATAATTTTTGTAATAGGGGAAGTTGTCTAGAATTGGAAAAAATCTGAATCCCCCCACTTGATTCTCAAGGTTTTGGATTATTATATTTGGCTAATAGTTCAGTAATCATTGAGACTGGCAAAAAGCTTTAACAGATTAGTGCAACACACCACTCGAATGATAAGGCAGATTTAAAAGAAAGAATATACACATACGCTATTTTCAAAAATCAATACAAACAGCTTCAATAAATGTGTATCTAAACATTAATATCTAATAATCCCAGATCCTGGCAAAATTGATGAACACAATAGCCACGAAAATGTCAACATTAAGGATTAAAATTCACAAAAAACTTTGTAATAAGTTCCATATATGTATGCAAACTTTAAAAATAGTATAGATTTGTTAAACATTAAAATCTAACGTTACATGTGATTTATCGACAGTAAAGTTTATCTTCACATTATGAAAATCGAAATCCGATCTGTAACGATAAAAATCCTCCAGACTGTTATTGCGATGAATGTATTTTTGGGTTTTCGTATCGACTGGACGTTCAATTTCATAACGATTTCTTACGGAGTCAAAGTTAAAAGGAAGATCACTCCAGTTCTAAAAAGAGAGGATTATGAATGAAATTGAAGAACAGTCAAACTCATTAGTTACGAATTATGAAAAAACACCTGAAAATAAATATAATATAGAAATAAACATAATATTCAAATTACATAATTCACGTTCACACAATCCTTCATAACGGCTTCAAATTTTGAGCCTTGCTTTTTCTCAAGCTCTTTATTTATTGGTACTCTTAGATTGTCGATGCTTCCGATGGTTCGTTTCAATCCAGGTTGCACTTCAAAGTGCACCAATTCAGACCGATAGTATTTCTTTTTATGTCTTCCATGTTTTCTAGAGTGATGGGACTCTTCAGGGCGACGTTCTAAAAACGAAATATTTAATCTTCGCACCAACGACATTTTGTAGATTTCAATAAAGTAAAACGACAGCCTACACATCCAAGATTTTAAATAAACAAACTTTGTATTGAGAAACAAAAACTTAATGAAAGATAGAGATTTACTGTAAAAGTAAGCAGCGTTCTTTTTTTGCCAATTGCCACTTCTAAAGAGAAGATGAATGAACAAATCTTAGTGAAATGCAAAGTTGTAAACATGCCATGAATTATAAAATGTACTAACTGTAAACAGCCTGGCGTCCGTTTTAAAGGCCAAACCGATTTTCCATATTTACAAAAAAATTTCTGCAAGCTTGTTACCAAATTTGGAAATGTTGGGCATGGGTAGGTCTATTGAGGAACATACTTTAATGTAATGTTTAAAAGATTAACAAGCTTTCATTGAAAATTTCGAATTTTTAAGATAGATCTAAATTCTCTCCTTGTTTTTATAAGATTTTAAGCCCATGTTGGGAACAAAGATCTTTTATTGTTTCTTGATATATGCATAGATACTCCAAACCTATTGAGGCGTGTTGTGCACAAATTCAGATGTCACGGATGCAACGGCCCGCGTATTCGAAAGAAGAGATACTCCTCTATCACGTGCTGTTTTGAACTATAAGCGCTTAAAAATTTTTATTAGATAATGAAAGTTTTTCAAAACTCCCCAGGTTTAACCCTTAGGCTACCAAGGGTGGTTCTGAGAGCCACCCTGTGCTGTTTTCGTGAGTATTACTCAGTTTGTTTCAATCAGTGACAAATCCTTTCATGACAATTTTCTTAGATATATTATCAAACGATTTAAACGATTTGTGATGATCTAGCGACCGTTGTTCATTAATTGTTCATTGACCGTTGAATCAGCGCAGTTCTTTTGGGTTCTACCCATTTACAGAGGCGTACGACGTGGCTTGCAAAGATTGCATTGTCAGTTACTGTCATTCTCAATCATGCGACCGCAACGAGAGGCTGCTCGACTGGCTCAAGCTGCACTATTCGGAGCAACAGAATCGGACTCAGAAGTAGATGCGGATTCCGACTGGGAAGATAACGTGGAGCACATTGTAGATGTTCACGATGATTCGGCAGCGACTGAAGATAATACGAGTGATGAAGATGCCCCAGTGCCACGACGACGTGTTGGCGGAGGAAGAGGGCGAGGATTACTTGTTTCGTCTCAACAACCGACTGTGCGCGGTCGTGGACGAGGTTTTGTACCTCGACAGGCACAAGCAAATCCCTACAATAATAAGAATGGTTACTTGTGGTCACCTGAACCACCTCAGCAGAGAGGTCGACGCGATGCAGCAAATGTTGTTCACGTTGGTGGAGGGAAACCCGAACCAGGTGCAGTGAAGAACACCATTTTGGAAACCTGGTCACTTTTCTTCCCAGACACTATGTTCATGCAAATTGTTCATTTTTCTCAAATGAAAGCAAATGCTCTGAGCATTGAAGTCCAGTTGACTGTTGTTCAGCTAAAAGCTTACTTTGGAATTCTGTACTTCAGAGGGGTTTTCGGCGATCAGAACTACAACACGTTCTACTGCACAACTATGAGTCGCAACTTATTCCAAACTTGGAACCATGTATTGCGATTCGATTATTCAGAGCTCAGAGAAGACCGGAAGAAAACAGATTCATTTGCTGCCTTGAGAGACATCTGGTCTGAGTGGAATGAAAGACTCCGTACTTTCTACAAAGCCAGCCATTCCATCACCATTGATCAACAACTGGTCGCGTCACGTTGTCGCTCACCACACCGGATCTACAATCCGTCAAAACCGGGAAAGTATGGTGAGCTTGTGATATGGTGCACAGATGCTAAGAACAGGTATTTCTTGAATGGCAGCCCACTAACTAAACGTCCGGAAGACAGTGTTGCGGCTGAAGCTCACAAAGAGTCAAATCGAGCAAAATCAGTTGTGATGAATTTGTGTGGACCGTTCTTCAATGACGGAAGAAATGTCACCGGGGACAGATTCTTCACTTCGATGGATGTTGCTACTGAACTGCTGAACCGGAACACCACGTATCTCGGAACAATGCAGAAAAATAAAAGGGAATTCCGGCGATCTTGCATGAACCAAGGGAGCAATTTGACTCAATCTTCGCATTCAGTGGTGACCGGAAGAGACTCACAGTCCAATCCTATCAAGTCAAACCAAAGAGGAAGGTTTATCTAATATCCTCTATGCATCACTCTGCTGAAACACTACCTGATGGCAAGAGAAAGAGCAACATGCAGCTCTACTACAACGAAACCAAAGCAAGCGTTGATGTAGTGAATGAAATGTGCAAGGCCTACTCGGTTAGGACTCGAGTTCACAGGTGGCCCATGGTCCGCATGCACAACATGTTGGATGTGACTGGGATCAACTCTTACACCATCTTCAACATGTCCCACCCAGACTGGACAACGGTTGTGGAGAGCAAGCGACGTCAACAGTTCCTACAACAGCTTGCTACCGAGTTAGCCAAAGATCACATGCTGTTCCGACTGCAGGAACCTATCGGACTTTCAACTGAGCTTGTCAACCTGATCACCAAAGCAACAGGTCATCAAAATCCACGTCGATAAGCACCTACGCAGTTAAGATGCGCCAGGTGCAAAGACAGTGGCAAGCCAACTCACGACTAACAAAACTCGTCACAGATGCCGAGAGTATGATGCACAAGCTTGTGGGCGACACGCACTCGTGGCCCAGGTGGGTTGTTCAAACTGTATGTAAATTTTACTGAAATAGGCATTCGTTTTGTTAACATGTTGTTTTGTTCCTTATGTTTGGTATTAAACATGAAATTCACTGGAAAACTTGTTTTTTTAGGGTGGCTCTAAAAGCCACCCTTGGTAGCCTAAGGACTATTAAATACCTTGGTAGCCTCAGGGTTAAGGTTAATCAAAATTGGTAATTTGATTTACTTCGACAACATAATAGCGATTCTCAAATCATTATCAGATAATGTCATTTAATTATTAGTAGTATATTAATTGCTGACAGCATTTCAATTTCGACAAAACTAAGGCATGCCTATATAATCTATTGTGACTAAAACTGTTGAATTTTCGAAAACTACAACTAGGTTTCTTAGAAATCTTAACCGCATTCGTTGTGAATTTTCTTGCAGTCTTGTAAATGACACTACAATGTATTTGGTTCCGGAAAGAAATTTATTATTAAATGGTATGCTTTCCATTTTCGAATTAAAATCCAGCATGAAACAGGATTTTTTGACTAAATTGGAAAAAATACCAAATACGGGGACTTTAAACATCGAAGTATATAAAACAAAAGATAGTTGCAACCAATTCATTTATAGTATATCGTACAGCAATAATTTCATAAAAAGGATATAAAATGCATGTATACCATGTGAAATGTATATTGAAATAGATTATATAACTATGGTAGAACAACACATAGTATGATGAAACCGCAGGCCCATACCAATATTAAGGTTATAAAACAATTAAATAATGATGAATACTTACAAAGGTCCGACTTTAAATTTCGCAATGAGCTTAGAAAAAGAATAAGCAATCCGAATGAGAACACTGTCCACATCAAATGGTTCATGATAGAGACGACTAGTAGTAGGAACATCAGCCATTGTTGACTCAACTAAATCTCAAAGTAAAGGATTGCAAAGATGAGAATAAAATAGAAAAATTATTAATGTCTGAAAGCAGCAGCATGATCAATTTAAGTAAAAGTTAAATTCTAGTTCTAGTTGGTTGGTTGATGGGGAATTCAACTTTTAATGCTACACGGAATGGCTATCATTACATGTGTTGTTCACTGTTCACTTTACACTATTATGATCTAAAAGATCTTGAAAGATTTGGAAGAAATCCTAGAAAATGAGCACCCTGTTGCAGATTTAGTCATCCCACAAGTGAAAAATGCAGCAGTACATTGAAAAGTTACTGGCACTTAAAAACCCAATTTTAACCTTACGAAGTTTAATGAACTTCCATATACAGTATTCCTTCGCTATTCGCGGGGCTACGTTCTTTACTCTCCCGCGAATAGTGAAAACCCGCAAATATTGGATCATATACGGTGCTAAATGCTTCCCAAACACTTTCTAACGACACTCTTATTCATTAATATAGCAGTAATAATGTAGTAATATTGCATGCAGTTATGTGTTTCATTAATATAGTAATGTAAACACATTTTAATTTTGTACTGCAACAATATTTTAATCAAGAAAGTAAGTACAGGACAGTAACACCGAATAGCATAGTGATCCATAGTGTATTACTATCCCGAAAAGTAATTTTTAATGCGAACAACACATTAAGAGCGTAAACCGCGAATATGCGGGGCCGCGAATAGGTGAGAATATTCGGTCATTATGAAATCTGCAATTCTCAAACCTCAAAAGAGAAAATGATGTAAAAAGCAGCTTTGATATCGGGTACAGTTGTATTATAGAGTTACCCTCTGAAGATCCTTTGGATGGTCTTGAACTGTGAACTATTAACAGCGTAATGAAGTGCTTCGTTACTATTAGTTTTCTATTGTTTATTTACAATGTTATGCTATTGGTTTTTATTCTTTTTATCTCTATTTATGCTAATTATTTTCTAATCTTATCAATTTTATACATTTGTGTATATTTCAAATTTTTGCGAAAATTTCTAAAAAAATTAAACCATAAGATATGCAAAAATATGGTGTATTGGTGTACTCATGACTGTTTAATAAATTTTGCAAAATGTACAATTTCACAATTTTGTCTGACATTTCGAAAATCTACCCGGAACTTTTTTTGTCTATATTTTCAAAAAAATTTCGCGGGGTCACCCGCTTTTGGTCACTTACTTGATCACTATACTAGATGATCTCTAGTGCTGGATCAGGTCCGGTTAATCCGGTCAGGTTAAATCCGGTTCGGTTAATCTGCAGGAGCCGTTTAATCAGGTTAAAATCCGGTTACGAAATTCTATTTTTGAATTTCAAAATTTTATGGTTACAATGATTGCAGTATTACAAAACAACAGAAATTGTCTCAAAGGCTGCAAGGATTCATACTTGTTGTCATTCTAGTCCTAATCTACATTTTACCATTCAAATGATTGAATAGCAATATTTGAAAAAAATCAAATTTAAGAAAAAATGATGCATTGACTTCAACATGTTTGAATTCGGATTGTTATTGTTAGATTATACTTCAAATAGATAAAATCATTGATAAAGTACAAATTTCTTATTTTAATCCATTTTGTGTAACTCCATACATTTCATTCATTAAATTTCGATAGACTTTGCGTTAATGTCAAGGCAGACGGTTGCTTAGGTGAACATTAACTAGAGTAACCCTGATTCTAAGCAAGAAGACGAGTAACTGTTGTTCTATTTACAATAAAAAGTATTACCTTATTGTAGAATCATTGGGGTGCTTCTAGCGAACAAGAGAACACGGTTAAACTATTTCTCTATTTACAGATGCTTGTGTGTCTTATAGGGCAACCCAAAGGGCGATAGGGGCGACATGGGCGAAAAGGGCCGAATTTCAAAATAAGGGCGCATGTCGGTGGATGGGGGAGAGAAACATGCATTTTCATAATATTTGCTCTCATTTACACTAGATAGAGTGCAGCGTTGCGCCATATTGCTATTGCGTGTTGGTGAAACGTGCTTTTATTGGCTTAAAGCAAGCATCAAACGCAATGCGGTGCGAATATTAATTGGCGCATTTAACAATACATCAGAACAGTGGCAGTGATGCCTCCTTCCTCGCTTAGTAACATTGAAAAGGCGGAATCGTATGTGCGTAAATATCTCCGTGAATTCTCAAGGAAAGGAAGTACGCTTTTTTGCAAATTATGCAAGACTGATGTTAATTGCGCGAAGGTGACTCGGGTTAATGACCACAGAGAATCAATAAAACAAACGTCTTACTCCTACTTTACCAGCGTTACAGTTTGCAACGGCAGATGACCGCCTCAAACGGTGTGTTTGAGCTTTTTTAAAAGCAGACATTCCCTTATATAAATTGAGAAATGATGCTCTTAGAGCCGCATTTGCCAGTGATGGTGTCGAGCTCCCTTCTGAATCATCTTGTCGCAGGGCTGTGAAACAAATACACGACGAGGACATCGGAAAAATTCGAAATTTGCTGAGCGGAAAAGACATTTGCATTATGTGTGACGAAAGCGAAATCAATGGCGTGAAGTTTTGTCACGTTCTTGTTGGTGAAATTGGGACCAAACTATTTTTAATTACCTCTACTCCAGACGACAAAATAAATGCAGAGCGTGTTTGTCAGGACGTTTACGATGCTGTTAAAATTGTTGATTTGGATAAAAATCAAATTATTCAATTTTCAAGTGATTCTGCTAATTATATGATATCGGCGTTTTCTCATTTGAAGAACTTTTATCCTAATATACACCATACGCCATGTCTTGCCCATTTGTTACATAATGTCGCGGAGTTAGTGTGAGCGAAGTTTCCCCATGTTGATGAACTGATATCGCGGGCCAAACTGGCAACCGTCAAGAACAGGAGACGACGCGATCAATTCAGGGAAAAGCAGATTGCCGTCCCTCCTAGTGTTATTGTAACACGATGGGGATCTTGGTTACAAGCTGCAGAATATTATGCGGAGCATTTTCATGAAATATCCGAAATTATTGAAACTTGGGACTCTTCAAATTTGCTTGCAAAAAGATCTCAAAATGCTATTCGAAACCCTAGTCTAACATTGAATCTTATTGAAGTTATGCGATACATACAAATAGTGAAAACAATCGAAAAACAGAGGGTGAAAATACAACTATCAAAGCGGCAATTAGAGAAATTCATGCTCTAGTGCAATCTTTGGATACAGATGACGAAATTCGAAAATATCTGGANGATGCTCTTAAAGCCGCATTTGCCAGTGATGGTGTCGAGCTCCCTTCTGAATCATCTTGTCGCAGGGCTGTGAAACAAATACACGACGAGGACATTGGAAAAATTCGAAATTTGCTTAGCGGAAAAGACATTTGCATTATGTGTGTCACGTTCTTGTTGGTGAAGTTGGGACCAAACTATTTTTAATTACCTCTACTGCAGACGACAAAATAAATGCAGAGCGTATTTGTCAGGACGTTTACGATGCTGGATAAAAATCAAATTATTCAATTTTCAAGTGATTCTGCTAATTATTTGAAGAAGTTTTATCCTAATATACACCATACGTCATGTCTTGCCCATTTGTTACATAACGTCGCGGAGTTAGTGCGAGCGAAGTTTGCCCATGTTGATGAACTGATATCGCGGGCCAAACTGTCAACTGTCAAGAACAGGAGACGACGGGATCAATTCAGGGAAAAGCAGATTGCCTCCCTCCTAGTGTTATTGTAACACGATGGGGATCTTGGTTACAAGCTGCAGAATATTATGCGGAGCATTTTCATGAAATATCCGAAATTATTGAAACTTGGGACTCTTCAAATTTGCTTGCAAAAGATCTCAAAATGCTATTCGAAACCCTAGTCTAACATTGAATCTTATTGAAGTTATGCGATACATGCAAATAGTGAAAACAATCGAAAAAACAGAGGGTGAAAATACAACTATCGAAGAGGCAATTAGAGAAATTCATGCTCTAGTGCAATCTTTGGATACAGATGACGAAATTCGAAAATATCTGGAAGACCGTCTTTCAAGAATGAGCGATATCAAAAAAATATTGGAAAGCTCGTCACATCTTAACCCTGCAAAAATATTCAAGCTGAAGAATGNATTTAAAAGGGCGGAGTTGGGTTGCCCTACTAATTAAGCAGCAGATAATCAAGAATAAATTAGTTGAGATTGCCAAGTCCAATCCAATGAAATCGAACTGGACCAATTATGAAAACGCCAATGTAATTAAAAAACGTCGTAAATCAAATTATGACTAGGGTTAAAGATTATTTTGAAAAATTAAAAAAATCTAGTCAAAAATGGAATTTTGTAAACAGAAGCATTGGAAAATCTAAAGGTTTAAATATAAACATTGAAGGGTTACGTGATGATAACATGATATGCAGGGATAAACGCAAAATTGCAAATGTATTAAACAAAACTTTTGAAAACATGGGTAAGTTTGAATTTAAATCAATCGGAAAAAAAATTCTTCTAACACTAAAATTGATTGTAACGTCAAAACTGAATTTCACTTCAGCATAATTTCATATTACGATTTAAGAAAAGAAGTTCTTAAACTTGATGAAAACAAGTCATGCGATTCTAGTCACTTGCCATATTGGATAATTAAAAAGTATTTTCATGTATTTGGCGAATATCTTCTTTTAGCATTTAATCAATGTATTATTGACAATCAAATTCCAGATAATATGAAAAATTCTGATATTTCACTACTATACAAGAAAGGCGACCCATTAGATCCCAATAATTATCGTCCCATTAGTATTATTCACTCGTTTGCTAAAATATTTGAAAAAAATTCTTGCAGCACAAATGTATAAGTTTATTAAGGAGAATCGCATTTTATCAGAAAATCGAAATGAATTCAGGCCAAACTTCAGCACAACTAACTAGGACCAATATTGTTTTCTTTATGTGAATGATATTTCCGAAACAATTTCTAATGGAACTATATATCAATATGCCGATGATATATGTGTACTAAGAACAGCTCAAAATCCTTATGAAGCGACCAGACAATTAACCACATCGAAGAACTAATTGTATATTTTAATATAAATAAATTGAAAATTAATGCAGATAAGACACAATTTATCATCTTTTCACCGAAGGATCATAAAAAATTTCCGAAAATATTAATATTACGATATGTGATAATGAAATTAAGCAAAGCAATTCTGTTAATTATCTAGGAGTAGTGATCGACAAAGAAATGAAATTTAATGAATTCCTTTCCATAAAATTACGAAAAATGGCAGCTGGTGTAAAATACTTATTTCATCTTAGGCATATAGGGAAATCATTTCATACAGAATTAATACACTCATTTGTTTTAAGTCAATTTAATTATTGTTCTTTTTTATTTCAAAGTATCAACGCTCACAATAGGTCATCCTTAGCAAGAATATATAATTGGGCCTTAAGATCACTAAATTTTATTGATAAGCATCAATCAGTCAATGAACTTCGATCATCTTATAATATTTTGTCTCCACTTTATTCTATTCAGTATCAATCTTTGTTTATAACTCATAAGTTTATAAATGAATGCAATTCTCTAAATTTTCTACAACAATATATTCAGCTCAATCAAAGAACAAATAAAATTTTCAGTAAAATTAACAGACAGGACTCTTTTACATTTAATTCCTGCGCATTGTGGTATAATCTAGATGTTACTACAAAAATAGAACCAAATTATAAGCATTTTAAGAAAAAAATTAAGGATTTCTTATTGAAAAAACAATCGTTATTGGGCATTTCCAATCAATTACATGCATGGAGTCCGTATATCTAAAAATAGTGCCTTTTAAGTAATTGCGCATATTTATTGATTTTGTATATTTTATATATATGCATGTATATTTTAGTTTGTAGTATCCCCCTTTGTTATTTTTTTCAGCAATATATTTGCATTTGCTCTTATTAAATTACGAAAAATGGCGGTTGATGCAAAATACTTATTTCACCTTGGCACGTAGGGAAAAAATTCATATAGAATTTATACACTCATTTGTTTTAAGTGAATTTAATTATTGTTCATTTGTTTTTCAAAGTATCAAAATATCACTACATTTTATTAATAAGCATCAGTCAATCAATGAGCATCGATCATCTTACAATATTTTTTTTTCAATTTATTTTATTCAATATCAATCTTTGTGTTTAACTCATAAGTTTGTAAATAGACATAATTTTCTAAATTTTTTACCAGGTTAAGAACAAAAAATTTAACTAAAATTCGAAAAAATTCTTTAATCAATTAAATTCTACTCGAGAAAAATGGCGATACGTCCATAACTTTATTGGAAAATCTAAAAGTCTGTCATCCGAAATAAATGAACTAAACATTAATAATACAACCGTAACAGACAAAACTCAAATACTAATACATTTAAATTTAACATTCAAAGAATTTTGGAAACTTCAATTTCCCACCTTATAAGAAAAAACAAAATTCTGATAATCTCAAACAATCCAAAGAATTTTCCTTTAGATTTGCTACAATCAATGAATTAGAAAACATTGTTAAAAAACTTGATCCCAACCAATCAACTGCTTCTTATAATCTCTCTTTTTTATTATTAAACGTTTTTTCCTATTTTTGGAGAACAATTGTTATTCACATTTAATAAATGTATTATTGATTGTGAATTTCCAGACTTACTAAAAAAATCAGATATAACTCCTAAATATAAAAAGGTGACAACATAAACGCAAAAAATTATATACCCATTTGTATTACACATCCTTTTAGCAAACTCTTTGAAAAACTGTTGTATGTTCAAATATACGCATTCCTAAAATCTGAAAACATCCTATCGAATAAGCAATTTGGTTTTCGTACTGGGCATAGCACCTAGGACGCAATTTTATCGATCACGCACCAAATTAAGTCTAATATATCTCATAATTACTGCAATTGTGTAGCATTACTAGATTTAAGTAAGGCATTCAATTCAATGAATTTCGATATCTTGTAAGACAAGCTTATAAATTATAATTTTGGTGCTAACTCAATTAATTTAATCATGAACTTCTTAAAAAATAGACAGCAGCGNTTGTTATTCTGCAAAATATAATCGATTTAAATTTGACAATTTCAATGAAAACTTAGAGCTTTAAATTGAAACCCTGTTTGGTATCTCTCATTTTTTTTCCATTTTAGACACATATTTGATATGAAAGCTTTAAGAAAAGACATTTTACTGCATTAATCTGTTAGCGTGACGGACGTACGTGACGGATGTACATAATAATGTGTACGTCCATCACAACCAATTCTCTATAAAGAAAAGTTGCCAAAGAAAAATTTTTTGTTATTTTAACTACCCATGTAATGCTTATTTTAAATTCAAACCAATCCTAAAAAGTCCTGCCTCATTGTATTTTTAGAAAACTTTTTGTAATAATTTTGTGACGGACGTACAACAGGAAAAAATCCCAGGTCTTCCATGAATAATAACATAACTAAATAATTTTGATCAATTTTTACATTTTAAACATTGCTTTTCGAATTATCTTGATTGAATAGTTTCAAGAAATGTTGTGAATAATGATGAATAGAACTCAAAAAATTACTTTTAAAATAATATGCAGAAAAATAAAATATTCTCACATTGTCAGATAGCCTCAGATCATTGGCTGTAACTCAAAGCAGTCATTTTTTCTAAACTTATAACTTTAAAAATTAAAATCTTGAATACCTTAGCTTTCCAACGATACCAAATTCAATGTACTTTTGAAGAAAAAAAATTTTCACAACAAGGTTGACGTTTTCATGGAATTGCCCGGATACAGATGACGAAAATATCTGGAAGACCGTCTTTCAAGAATGAGCGATATCAAAAAAATATTGGTAAGCTCGTCACATCTTAACCCTGCAAAAATATTCAAGCTGAAGAATGCTACGCCGACTTCAGCTCAGGCGGAAAGAACTTTCAGTAAACTGGGCAAGCTCCTCGCGAATGATAGAAATTTTTGCCCGGAAAACGTCAAATTCTATATTTGTAATTTTTGTAAGACACATCTGGAATAAATTGTTGACGTTAAACACTTTTTTATATGGGCGGATCCGATCAAAAAGGGCGGCGGGATATGGGGATTTAAAAGGGCGGATTTGGGTTGTCCTACTTATATATGTTGTGCTATCTGAAGGGAGAAGTGGCTCCAGGCTTGAGAGCAGGGAACTTTTTAAACTGAACAAAACTCGCAAATTCAAGACTCGTGACTCTTACTTTTACCGTTCTGCTGTAAACGCAAATGCCATTCTGGAACAAATGCCTGACCTATCATTTCAATTGCCCTATGCTCTTTTCAAACGCCGCCTTTTTAATTTTCTACATCTTAAAACTATTGACTTTGATCAGAATATCTCCTGTACCTATTTTGTAAAATGTATATGTATTACTTGTCGATCCTAATTATTTTCACGTGATGCCTCACCATGGGCCAAATAAAGTCTACTACTACTAC
>CABFPE010000755.1:163831-191363 GCA_900660155.1 Hofstenia miamia
TAGTGACTTAATAATACAAGAATACAAATTAAAAAGATATAAAAGACTAAATGTGACTAAATCCCTGAGTGACTCTACACCAAGTGAAGAAAACCTACACTCAGTACATTCCTTGTTTCATGCAAATTGGGTGAAAGCATTAATAACCATTTTAGTAATGAAAGACAAGCAGTACAACAGCCCTAATCTTATACCTAACCTTGGTTAAGGGATAGTAAGCCAGTCAATTCATCCATCATCTGGGTGCCCTTTAACTACATGTATGAATTTAGAAACACATAATTTAAATAAACAATAAGTTAAGATAAAAAGTAGAACAAATTTACTGAGAACAAATTGAAGAGAATCTAAGTGAACAATTCACAGATTTTTATACAAATGAAAACCAGTAATTGTAAACAAAAGAATACCTCATGAAAATATGAATAAATATTTGACAAGTACAAATTGATCATCTGCTAGACTTTTACAACACTGTTAAATTAGCAGAAATTCAGACCAAAGTAAATAGCACCATTGGCAATTTTTCAAAATTACAAATTGAAATAAATTCGAAATAATAATATTGAAATTGAAATAACTGAAAATAAAGAATGCAAAATAATAACAGTCTTTATGCCACAATAATCAACATGGAATCCTATGTATCCTATGTGCACTTAAGATACCATGGATAGATAACACCATAGTAGAGACTAGGTGAGATCTTGTAAATCAAATGCATTAGTGTGTTCACATAGGTATTGCACAGAAAACCTTCAATAACTGATACATGTATACTAATGGAAAATGTGGTGGTAAGATTTGAAAAAATATATACTGATGATCAGCAGGAATTATAGCTGATTTGCAAAAATGCTTAGCTGAATATCCAAATGAAATCATTCATCTGATCTTGAACAGTAGTTAACGGATGATGATGGTGAGGATCATTATCTCCTAGTTATGGCTGATAACATAGCTGAGTATTCCAAGCTTATATCAGAACAGAACATCACTGATATGTAAGGTGAGCATAATTTGCTCTTTATTTTTGCTAACATATACCATTTAATATCTTCTTTTTTTCAGAAATTTTCCCAAAGATAGGCTTTAGGTAACAATGAACAGTCATTTAACATTTAACTAATATTAAGAATAACAATATTATCTGCTAAGGCAAAGCTAACAACATAAAACTAATAAAATATTGAAGAAATGGAAAATACAAATATATAAATGGAATTAAAAACCTAACAAATACCTTTTGTGGAGAATCACACTTGTTTTTTAGAGTAATTCAACAATTTAATATAACTGCTTTCTATGGAACCAGATGAAAATGAATTGTTTGCAATTATTAAGATGGTATTTAATTGCATCATTCTCCTCACAAAATATAAAATTACTTTATATATAGAATGCAAAGTTTTCAGGAGAGGTTCAATTTGCAAATAAGTTCAATTTTTTTTATTTGATTAATACCCTATTTTCTCAAATTGCTGTTTTCACCATTTTCACAAGATCACAAAACAGTGTGTACTAAGGTTCAGTCCTATGACTAATCTGAAAATAACTGATCAAGCTGTCATTTTGACAGTAATTTGTTCCAAGAATTAATGAATAAACTTTAATGCCTCCATGTGACAACTACTGCATATTCAAGTCAATATAGCTGTGGGGCTTTTGAGAAGAACATTAATAAATCTGTCAAGAGTTGAAGCACATGTGTAGGAGAACATATGTTATATTTGTCCTAGAAATCACTAGAAATAGTTATACTATAATGTATCTGCTCATGCACCACTCAATTTAAAGCTAACTTTGTACATGAGTACCAAACTCTATTATATATGCTATTTCAAAATTATGAAGAAGCATATCTGGATAAACATGACCACCTTTATGATAATGGTTACATTGTAAACTTCAAAATCTTAAATGCAAAGTAAAAAATATAGATAACATTATTTTTACTAATGATAATCAGTTTAAACTAATTGAACATGACAAAATTTTTATTCCAATTTATCTGATTTAGATTGTTTTAAGCAATGAGGGTTATGGCAGTCATTACAAATTCAATAAGTTGGTCGAAATTCACACAAAGGATTATGAAGATGAAAAAAGAAGCAAGAGGAAACTAAATATTGGGACTAAATGAAGAAATTGTATTTTGTAATTCAGCATATCTATGAAAAACTTTTTTAATGATAGTTTCCCTGTTTTTCAAATTATGTTGAAATGCAGAAAATCTTTCAAAGTAGAATAATATAAATGAAAAAATCAGTTACATGAAGAGGCATGAAGCTGCATGAGCCCTACTCACAGAACAGCAAATTAGCAGAAGTCAGTCTCATATTATCATTATTTCATATTTTTATTTAACTATGGGGAGCCTTACCTGGTATTACAGTTGTCACTTTGCTGCAATTTCATCATCTTGTTATTACAGTTTTAATTGTGGATCATGATTGTGTCAACAGTGAATGTTGCTTATATTGTCCCAGAGAAGGCAACATGAGAGTTCTACCAGTGCTTACTGTTGATTCTGGTGAAGTCATTGCATCCTCTTTCAATTTAAACCAATTTAAGTTATGTATAAGGACTTGCAGCCTGAACTGTTTCCAATCTATGTACAAAAACTTGAACTTGATAACATAGCTGAAATTGATGTAGGGTTTCATTATTTTATATGTGCCAGTTGATGTTACCTAGGTTGCAGTACTAAAATTTTATCTATTATACATAGAATTTTAACTACACATTTGGTATGTGGGATTTTCTGTTGATTATCACATTTGACAATTGTATTCTAGGCTCCTAGCAGAGTTAATTTTCATACTTATTAAAATGAAATCACAAGGAAATAATAAATCTCCTTGTTCATTTCTGACATTCATAATGTTGATAAAGAACACAGAAATGCATCCAGATTAGTACTCTTGTCTTGAAGTAAATAATAGATATATTTTAGCTATCAATATAAGTATATGTCTTTCTGAATTATTATCAAAGAAGTAGAGGCAGTAACAGCCATTAGTGACTATGCAGCATAATTGATTCTGGTTTTCACCTTATTCAATGTTATTAGAATTTACAGTCTTCCTAATTAAGTGAGATCTATTGTTTTAAATTTGTTAAGATTTTTTTATAAACTGTAATTTACATATTTTAAGTCAATCATGAATTTTTTGCAACTATAATATTTTTTTTCGAAATAATAAATTACTAAATGAAATTCTGATGCATTTTTGTCATTCTAAATTTTAATCTACTTTTGTAAAATTTAACCACTGTTTCACATCACTTGTTGAACTCAATGCATTTTTCGCAATTTGATCACCTTGTTCCAATGCACCCAAAAGCACTTAATTGTAAGACTGGGTGATGTGGGATTTTTTAAATTAGTTCAATGTCTATTAGATTAGCATTTAAAACTTCTATTATTGACTCAATATGATTTGAATCAATTATTGAAAACTAATTTTGCTTTAAATATTTATTTCCTATTTGCTCTTATAAACATGAGACTATGAAAAGTTTCAGAGTTGAGTGGTTGTCTGGTCATTGTGACTTCAATAGGTGGTGCATTTTCTGATACTGCTAGTTGAACATTGACACATTTCCAAATGTTAGGATATTTCCCAGTTAATTTGCAAGTATGCTTCTTCTAAAGCCATTCCTTCCTCCAAAATCCATCATCTACATCATGTTATGGATTAGTGATAGTAAATCATTGACAATGATTGTTTTCGGGAGTGTGACTCTTGAAAAATAGTATTGTATTGAGGAGTTTGGATTTGACATCTCCATTTCCTCATGAAATTAACAGTAACTTCTATGTATGTGTTGCGACTTAATGAAGTCCAAATATTGCTAGTGGATGCGAAGGATTTGAAGTTGCTGTTATTATGAAGGGATTTAAGCTTGATTATTTCCTCGGAATACAATTTGGCCATGATAACTCTGGAATACATATTGCGGTGAGGATATTAAATCTGGGGTCCAGAAGTTGCGCAACCTCGCGAAATCCGGGTTTGTCAACGGAGGATATGGGCTCCAGATAAATGGCAAGCAGTTCTTCTATATTCTTCTCATATTTCTGTCGTCTGGCAAAGTCTTTTATTACCATTTTGGTTGTTGTTTGTTTTTTTTGCTGATCAGTATTTTTTGTATTTTTCATATCTAAGCAAATTTTGCAAACAGATTTTGACTGAAGAAAGCACTTTGACTTTACTCACTTTTATCCGGCTGGTACCTGAAATGAATACCAAACATCTTAAAACGAATAACCTGATAGGATATGGAATATTAGAAAGTTTCTATACAATTATTTTTAACTTTATGAACGCAAAAATGTATCTTCGCCATTTCTGCTGATTTACCAAAATTATTAGTTAGAAGATTTGGGAAATAACAAATTGCATTATTTGGAGTAGGGTTCATATCGGGCACTGGTTTCGATGCTACGGGCATAGATCGAGCATTAGTGTTCCTGTGCCCATGCCTGCAGTCACAGCTTAGCCGTTAGCAGACCGTAGCCGCGGCCAGCGACCGGCTACGGCCAAAGATTTTGTATTACGTCCAAAATCCTGGCAAATAATTATTTCTGAACGCTATGATGGACAATATATTTCAAAATTTTTACGTGTATTTTTTTTAGAACTTAGTTGCTTTCACCATTTTCTTCAATTGTTCGAACTATGAGCATGTTTTTATCGTTCCATTGAAAACTGCATTATTTCACTTAGCAGTAGTAGTAAAAAGCGCTGACTGCGCAAAAAATCACTGCTTGCGGCTAAATCATTGTGGTCAACGGCCAGCTTAGGTCAAAATTTACATTGTATGAATGGCTGCGGCCAAGAAAATTGCCTTAGTTGCAAAGCACTACCAAGCAAAAGGGCTTTGAACGTAGTATCAATATTTGTTGTTATTGTTGGAGGATGTTAATTTTTAAAACCATTTCTTTAAAGTTTGTAATTGATTTATAAGAATTTTCTATACATCTATTCTATATATCTATGCATAGGGATTTTGTGTAGATTTATAACGGAAACAAAGCAACATAAAATTTACTGGCTTCATCAATTTTAAAGAATTTTATTTCACTGCCCTCATCTGATAAAATTATCGTACCCAATGTACATCATATGGCAACTTAGGAAGTGTAATTGTAAACATCACAAGACATTAAATACCGTTTGAATTGAATTAATGTAATTTACTTATTTTACAAATTCATTCTAGCAGTGTAGAGAAGTGTCCATATAAAGAATGTTTTTTAATGCAGTTTTATATGTTGTTAATTATAATTATGCGAAGTTTTATGCACGGTTTGTCAATGATTTGAGAAAACGTGTTGATAAATCTACTTGAAAAGGGACTTATTTATGACTTTATAGTTGTAAAAATTCAGCCTCTCAGTGATATAAACCAAAATGTTTGATTTGGCTTTTGACAAACTTCATTGATGGTTGTTATTACTGTTTAGGTATGCATGTATAATAGCACTCTTGAAGGTTTTAGTTACGGGCATAACCGCCTTAGGATACGGGCAGGGACAAACCTACCCTAGTACATCATATTGGAAAACACACTATTGCAAAATCCGTCTAAATGACATTACAAAATATGATATTTTACCAATTTCATTTGCTAAGACTACCTATTGCATATCAACAATTCCATCCGTTTTGAGATATATGGTATTCACTATATTTGAGAAATTTGGTATTCGTTCTAAGGACCAAACCTTTTTCGCGCTCTAGCGATAATTACATTTAACATTTCTTCATGATTGGTTGATTCATTTTTTCTAAAACGATGATATATACTATCATATTTCTTTTTAAAGTCAATTATAAACAAATAATAATAATCGATCAAATTTGGCCTATTATGAATTAACAGTTGATTCGATTCGAATACTAACATCCACATCGATTTCATTTTGATTAGACAATGCATCACCCAGCATTTCTTAGTGTGTACAAATTTGCTTATTCTATTTCATATTCGCTTGATGTATGTTATTTACTAAATGTTTCCGACAAACTTTATTGTCAATTGCTTATCGCTGTTTAGCTTAGCATACTTAGTGACCTGTATCTGTTCTGGTAATATTTGTAGTGGTAATCTACTCAATTTCGTGAATAGAGTTGTTTTCGTCTTGAATCGCACCTACATGTAGCTGGCGCTAGCTTGCTTTTGCAAAATAGGGCTATATGAATCTATGGCGCGATATTCTTTTGCATTTCATAGCATTTCTTGGTTCACCCTCTTTGTAGAAAATTGAATTCATCCCTATATAATTAGTAGAATCGAGAGAATATTTACAAAATTATTGAGGCAATATTATATAAACAACTATCCCAAGGGACATTGCAAAATTGAAATATCAGACATTTAAAATCACAATTGAAAAATTCAGATAACAGCAGTCAGGTGAAAAAACTATCCCAACTGACATTGCAAAATTCAAACAATTATGTAAAACGTTGTGTACTTTGTCGTTTACGTTGGCACGGAATTTTGCCTTTTTGTTTGGGAAACCCTCCTCTCATATTGAACTATATATCTGAAGATATGAGATTGCGAAGTAAAACTTTCTGCAATACATTTTCTCTTTGATTAAGATTTAAATACTCAAACTAAGAAATGTTTTTTTGCCTGAACATGAAATTTCCCTGTCCAATAAAACATTTCTCCATATCAGCGTTCTGGCGGGTGACAACTTCATGTAATTTTAGTATAAGGTTGAAAACGATCGTTTCTTCCAGTGAACTGCTTCTTTGTAAACATGATTCAGTGATTCGCAGTCATTGTTGATCCAATTATTTGATAAAGGGTATTTCAAATACTGATTAAAATAATGGAATGAGTTGCTTATTTGAAGCGCAGATGTTTTGAAAATGCTTACAAGCATAATAGAATTCAATATCATTTTGCGATTGGAAATGGTTTGAAAACCAAAAATGTGAGACACAATTGTCCTTCGATTTTGCAGATCAAGTTTTGTTTTTTAAGTGCAAAATACAGAAAACATTTCAGCGCATCAGGAAAAACAGATTTTATTGCGAGCTTTAAAGCTTTTTCATTGTCAGATCCAATTATTAATCCGGAATGATTCCTTTCATTCAGAGCAATGGCAAATAGTTAAAGAAAAACATTGGTCCAGCAAGCAATGGGTGTAATTTTGAAGATTTGCGCAAAAAATTAATGTCCTTATACGCACTAGCTGTAAAAAACAAATCACTTAGATTAAAAGTTCTACCCACTTCTAATACTGATGGTTTGGGTTGAAGAATACACTGATTGGCGATGCTCTCAATTTGAAAATCTGTATATAACACAATAATAGGCATTCAATATTTTGAAAATATAACGTGCTGAACAAACGGATGATCAACCGTCATATTAATGATCTCCTGAATATTGTCAACTTTGCCCATATGTCGACGACTATATATCTTTTGGAGATCTCTAGGTCGTTCATTCACTTTTTCACTACTGGACTGCTTATTCAATGATTTTAATAGAGTCCTTCATTTCAGAGATTGCTAGTTTATCACTTCTAAAAAATGGCAAGATGCTACACGAATTACCATGCGGTTTAAAAATTAGCATTAAAAGTCCGAGACAGCTAAAAACTTTATCATAGGAAGTCCGAGGCAGGTGAAAAATTAACTTTAAAAGTCCGAGGCAGGTGAACAATAAACTTTAAAGTCGGAGGTAGGTAAAAAATTAACTTTAAAAATCCGAGGCAGGTGAAAAATTAATATTATAAGTCCCAGGCAGGTAAAAAATTAACATTAAAGTCTGAGGCAGGTAAAAAATTAGCACTAAAGTCCGACGCAGGTTAAAAATTTGCTAAATAACTCCGAGTCAAGTGCAATTCCACTTAAGGAAATTTTGAGGCAGGTATTAAAGATTTCCTATAAATGCACGCAATCTGATTGGATGACAACAGATTTTGACTTCATCACAGTCCGAGGCGTTAAGGTTCGAGGCAGGTTTTAAAGATTCCCATAAAATTATGATTTTCATTGTTGTAATCAAATGTCAATGCTAAAGTCTTTGTATTTGTCATTATTTCTGTGCTGCTCATTAGCTGTAGCAGCATTTTCTATGGCATGTATTTCAGTTTTCTCTTCTCATTGCAAATTGCGAATTCTTAATGGTTCTATAAACACGGTCTACTAAATGCTTTGTAAACGTCTTCTAAACTATTTTAAGAAATTTCTAAACGTCTTCTAGAAATTTTCTAAACTATATATATATATATATACATTTGTGGGAAGAGCAATGAAAAGTGGTGATCGTTTTGTGTAATTGCTATTGAGTGTGAACTAATAAGATGATTGACACTAGAACAAAATACTTTCTTCAGATCAATTTTGGCAAATTTTCCTCTTGGGTCGAAATATTACAACTGAAAGCAAATCCGGAATTTCTCGAGGCTATAAAAAGTGGGGCGACCAGGACCAAGACCCTAAGACAATTCAGTAAAGGAACAAAATTTTGCGATGTATATTGTGGTTTAGTTGTTTATTATTACAATAGAATGTAATGCGTTGAGACAATAATGCACATAATAAATAACTACCATCATGGCTCGATTGAATCTCATTGATGTTCTTTGATGTGTTACACAATTATTCACCATTAGTTTCTTTATTATAAATAATTAATAAACACACGCTCATGCAATGTAAATGATTTGTAAGAAATCCAAATAGCATCACAAATATTGGAGGGGCTATGGCCCCCTTCTCCGTGGTTTTTGAAACAAACTTATAAACTAATATTCAATATAATATAAAATACTTATGCTACCTACTTATTTTAGTTGCTGACAACTGGCCAAAAGTAAGAAATGGCATATTCAGCAATAGTCTAGTACAGAACTCTTTGATATGAGTTTCTGTCATTTCCACTCATTAATGGTGATATTGATCAACAATTCTTACTATTGACAAGTTTATATAGCTTAGCATTACATTCAAATAATCTGGTGGACATTTAAAATACCAATGTCAGACAGACCTTATTTTTTTTAACAAAGCCACTGATCGCAGCATTACAAAAATTGAAAGAAAAGTTCATCATTAACTAATGTAATAATGCCCTGTACTACAGATTTTAATAGAAACAATCCATATCTTATGGCTCACATCAATAAATTTGTCAAATTGCAAAATAACTAATTAATTATTTCAAGATTGTTGATAATAACATATATGTTTACAATTATGGTGGGGAATGTGGCGGATTTTAAGATTAGATTCAACTAGTTTAGATATGCGATTCCAGCATGTTTTCGCTAGCAACCTCTAAAATCCTGGTTGTTCGCATTTTCGATTTTTAAATCCAAAAATCCCAACGTGATGATTTTTAGCTAAAAATGCATGGTTTAAACAACACGTCATCTATTAACATGAGCAATTCTACTAGTTAGTGAAAATTAATTATATTATTACAAAAATTAAAAAATTGAATAAATTGTAATTATTTTAAAGATATTAAAATATTTTCTAAGTTATAATATAATAGCGTGCTTATTATTCATAATGATGTCTTTAAAAAAATATTATTTAAACAACACTAGAATGTAATGCCATCGATAATACAGTGATATACACAAATATAATCGATGGCAATTCGATGTTGATTAGTCTTTATACTTTGGCAGAAGTGAATGCCACATTGTTTGTGGAGAACGTGGTGATGCCACCATATCGTTGAAATGTTTTTCTAAGAGCTCATTATCGGATTCCAATGATCCTAATTTAATGGATCCAATGAAGACTCCTCGTCTGATCGACTCAGATTCCTTAACTGTAATAAATATAGTAATACGGGTTAAATTCAAAGGCGAGACAGTAAATTTAAAAGTTTCATTGAAGTATGGACTTCGTGTCTTCTTTTTCACACGCGTTTTAGCCTGAAATATAACTTCCTTTTTTAGCTTAACTTTGATTTTTGCATATGCATTAGTGGTACCATCAAAATCCATTTGTGGTAGATTTTTGCATTCGACTATCCCTACAGCTAAGTTTCTTCGCACTGGATGATAGCGCAACATTATACAAATTTCTCCTTTATATGAATTATCACGCGGTACATATGGAGTCAACTCAACTGTAAACTTTCCTTGTAGGCGTTCTTCATCTAGTGGTACATTGCAATGCCCAAGAGGTATGTCCCTATGAATTTTCTTGTGAATGTACACAACAAAATTGATGCTGTTATTGTTTAAGTTTTCCATTGGACAATAAAACTCAAAGTAATGATTATATTTCGGCTTCAAATTTTTGGTAATAGTACTGCTTTGATCTGTTTGACCACTATGGCCAATGCTTGATATAATATAGGTATCTGGAGTTTTTCCCGTTGCCTTTGAGCTAAGGATCTTTGCATGTGAAATAAGAATATCAATGCGTGCTGTTGAATATGTGTATCCAATCGTATATGTCAGCTGGCCTAAAACGCGTTTTTTTGCTTGAATGAGTGGCAAATTTTCATCATCAAGTTCCAAATCAGGTGATCTTCTGCGGCAGCAGAAGCAGTACACACCAATAATTACGCACCCAACAATCAAAGTCGCAATTAGTGAAGCAATGATAATATAAATATAAATTGGAGAACTTAGCAAAAAGCTATAAAATGCCATTTATCTGCAATAATTCTTGTTTTTGGCAACGTTGCGCTTGCTTGATTTAATTAGTTGCAATGAAGTATGCCGGCGCAGTGAGTCACCCACGTAAGTGGCAAACTAATCAAATTGTTCAACTATTTTTCAACAAACTCTTGTGCATATTAACTCTAATTAACATAGGCATTTGCAACAATTTCTGAAATACTCTAAGTCACTCAGTAATAAAGTTATCTCATGTCATTTTTATCCATAATTTGAGCCCTGTCACTAACCCGTCCAGGTACGCTTTTGCGTCACAACTTCTGACCCTTCTGACTTTGCGCACGACGTACCTGGACTGGAATTGGATGGGCTATTTATAAAAAAAATATTTGGTGCAAGTTATTACTGCCTTCAAACCGCATTATTGTCTGAGCATTAGGTATTAGAAAAAATTTAATATTTTTGCAGAAATCGAATTTCAAATGAAAAAAGTTAATATTTTCATATACTTCTAGGACAGGAATGATTTCTATAACAGTTTTTACGCTAACAGGGAAGTACGTTTACTCATAGATGTGTTCAAATCCTGGATTCCTAAAAAATTTGTTAAAAACTGTTAGAAAATATAGATAAAACGGTTTGGTACATTACAGATACATTTACAATGTGCAATAAAATCACTAGTTAAATAGGTTGTACTCTGTATACTTTTAAATATAGTGTACAAAACCTTTGTTCAACTATCTTTAGCCAATTTTGACCATTTTTCAAAACAAGCATTAGCATTTCAGTTAAGAATGAAATGCTTCTTTCTGACGAGGGCATCTCAATCGTTATCAACATGAGTAACCAAAATATTCAAAAATAGACCCTGAAAAGGCATCTCATCACCTTATGATAATAACTGAAACCTTTTTGGAAAATTTACAGAAAAAATTTTGATGTCCATTGTCACTCTACAATACAATAAAGACCTGTTCTGATTTATTTCATATCAAAATTGTTCCATGCTATTGTGTTTTCTTAGGCCACGGTTAGACTAGGCGTTGCACGTCTAACCACCCTAGATAATTAGCGATGTGACGACCACAAGGAAATCGAACGCGCACGATTTCTGCGTGATCGTCACATCGCTAATTATCTCGGGCGGTTAGACGTGCGATTCACTCAAAATGTGATAGATCACTTTTGAGCAAATCACTAGTCTAACCGTGGCCTAAGCTGAATAGGAATTGCTATAAATCGTTGATGGTTTCTTGAAAAAATTTTAAATGTCTATAACTCATAGAGATATTCTAAATTCTGATTTTGAGTACAGCGCGCAGCAATAAGACTTCAGTGACATTTCTGCAAAAAGGAAACAGCTGAGGTCATTTGTTGTTCCCATGGACTTTACACTCTCAGATTACCTGAAAATAAGGTATGAAAAGAATTTGAACCATTTTTAAAAATGGAAATATAATTTTAAGTACTTCAGACACAACGATACACCTTAGTATACATTTTCTAACGGAGAACATGTTAGTCGTGATCAAATNATGACTCATTGCAATGAACTTTTTTGCAAATATTCGTCTGATGTATTAGAATCAATGTTTGGAATATACCGCCAATCTGCCTGCGGGTGAAAAAATTCTATATTTCAGTGAGTAAAGTTTTTAATGTTATTAGAATTATTCTTTTAACACAAATACTTTCATATACCAGTTTTGATGGATCAGATGTGCATTAAGTAGTTGATTTGATACTTGCAACTCTTGCTTATCTGGAATAACTGATGCTGTTATTGATCATATTTTTGTGCGCTAGATGACGAAAATCTTCAGAACGCCATAGCATATGTAGCTGGATTTCTCTGCCGTAAGTATCCCGAATTGTCAGTTTTTGATGTCAGTAATGATGAAGTACCTCTTCCTTTGCTGCATATATTTTAGAAAGATCACGTGGTCAATTGCAAATTCCAACAGAAGAAGTTATGCTTTTTGCTTCAACTAGCTATCTGTTTTTTTGGGAATCTGATAAACAACTATGTCGACCTAAGTTAGATTTGCTCATTCATTTCAAAACTTTACATTTATTGGATCAACGAATGTTTATTCTAAATTGGCGAACATTCTTCTAAATAATTGGACAGCTTTTTCGAATTCCAGCAAGGCAGAGAATATAAAAAACTCAAAACTTTTTTAAATTTATATATTTGTTTGTCCATTAAGCATTTCATTATATACTGACAATACAATGGAATATATAAATATATTTTTCTTTATTATGTATTTTTATACAATTCTGGAATGTAATTACTGTCAAATCTGACTCCTTAATAAAGAATTGATTGAAGTATAATTTTCATGATGCAGCCTCCCTGTCAAAATATAAATATGTTATTGTCACGGCCTTTATTAAATATGGTCTATATATATATAGTTTTATACTTACAAAACTTTATCACAGAACTGAACTCCTTAATGCTTTGAAATGAATTAATGACACTGTAAATTTTTGAGCTTTCTAGAAAATAATTAGAGGCTTAGAGGTGGAGCAAGCTCTTTGAATTTCCCGGCATTATTTAAATTTTCTGTTACGCTTAAAACATTTGATTGCTGTGTAATAAAACCCTCAGGTTTATAGGACACTAGGTTTTCTACGTGTGAAGGCTTTGTCTTAGCCATATTATTACCATCGAGGATGCAAACAACAGTGAACTGTTATTAAAAACAAAAATATTTTAATGCTAAGACTAAGATAGTCTGTGCATCCAATCAGAATGCAGCAACAGCATGCTTGTCATTGTGTATTGTGTATATAATACAACACAACGCCCCATGCTGTGATATGTAGAACTCTAAGTTTGTGGTGTACACAACTTAGCATGTTGTGTGAGATATAGAAATGCCGCACCAAAAATTCTTAGCCTTAACGCAAGATAATCTAATCTATATATTATGTTTTATGTTCGCAAAATTACTAACAAACTCCGTATTTATGCAATGTAAATGAAGAAAGTAAAATCCCATTATTTCTAAGTGATTACAATTATTGTGATCTTACGAATATGATAGAAAAAGTAGCAGGTCTAAAATTGATTTTCTAAATTTGTTATATAATTATTGCAATGAACTTAAAAATTTGAATTTATCTCTGAATCGGACTAAAATATCGATCGTTTTAAAAAATATCACCCAAGTTAACAAAGACATTTTACACAATCCTTAGTTTTCCTAAGCCCTATAATGTGCGAATTAATAATGATGTAAAAGATAGGGGATTCTCCCGTCTTTCATGGTTGCTGCTATGGCTGAGTTTTAAGCCCATGCTACACGAACAACTTTTGTCGCCGATTTTTGTCGTCCGAACGAACAACTTTTGTCGCCAACTTTTGTTGTTGATTTGGTATGCTACACGAACAACTTTAGTCATTTAATTAGTTTTGGACAAAAGTTGGGGAGGGGATGCTACACGAACGATTTTATGTTGGCGACAAAAATTGGTGACAAAAGTTGTTCGTGTAGCATAGTGTTACAACAACTTTTTATTATTTCAGTTATTTCATTGTAAAATATTTAAGAATCGTGTGAAATTCTCAAATTTTTGGCGGCGAACCTTGAGCAGTGGTATTATTTCTTTCTCTAAGTTGTAATATAAATGGATATTTTGTTATGGTTGATTACAAAGATGATATTTATTTGAATCTTTGCAAATCGCCTTCATTCACATTTACTTGATATAATATTCGTATAAATTCTTGCTTATATTTTTTCCCAACTTATAGCTTTTCTAAATGAAACTTGTGTAATAGCAAATTACTTAATATCTTAGCGAATTACACAAGATCAGCAAAATTACTTGTTCCATGGAAACTAATGAATATTTTCGTTACTTTTGCCATTTAACTGTATTACAGAAATTTTCCTCTAAATATTAATACAGGACACTTTTAGAAGAAAAATTGTTTTAGTGACAAGGACTGCATAAAATATTTTAAACAGTCCTTGTTTAGCGGATATAAGAATTTTGATTGTTTGAATCCCAGCAGTTTATAAACCGAATGCATTTAAATGCAAAAATAGGTATATTCTTTACTTAACCCTGGACCAACCTTGCTCTGACACAAACAAACTAACTGCTTTGCTATTGACAATTGTCACTATTAATAAAAACACTAAAGTTTATTGCAAAAAGCATTATTGAAGAAACAATAGTATTTTGAAGATGAAGATATTTAATATATCAAAAATTCAAAGAAAATGATCTTCAAATAGCTTGAGGACATAGACCTTGAAGTATATCTCTAACAAAAGTGACAATTGTCACTAGCAGGAGAGCTCTAGGCTTAAAAGCCTTGACATTAGAAAGAATGGCGAAAAATTTAGTGGACCTTAAATCTATGTTTCAATTGCTCTCCTACTAATTCAAATCATAAAAATTCCATTATAATATAAAACACATATATGAATTTCAGTTAAACCAAACAACAGTCATTTGCTGTTGTGTTGATTGTTGTGTGAAAGCCTCACACACGCAAGCCTGAGCAATAGAAAAATCCAAATGCCAAGTACTAGAACATACATTGAATTTTTTATCTAAATATTTAAATTAAATAATATTAAATTTATCTAATATGTATACTTAAATATTTTTATGTGCTTTAATATTTTCTCTTGTTTTTAATAATGGTTGAATAAAAAATTAGAAATTGCAAATTAAATAGCTTCTCAATATCTCTATCAGAACGCATTGCAAAGCAAAATTTCCCACTGTTAGACAAGCACTTACATGTAGTTACTTCTTGTATCATCACCAAGTTGGAAGACATTAAATGCACATAGATATATTTTGGTCACCTGCTGGAATGCCGAATACACATTGCGAAGACTCCATTAAGAGGCTAGAGAACCTGATTATCAAATGGAAAGAACCAAAAAATTGAAACCAACAAGCTAATAAAGCCACTTTCTTAGAGAAGATATAACATCTTTTTGATATTGTTCATTTCAAAGAGATAGACCATATGAAATGAAGGAAAGGTGCATTTAAGAGTGTAGATGTATGCGACCACGCTGCAACTCCAATCACCTTGGAAGTATCTAAGAACATTTAAAGCTCTCGGAACTTGACCACAAGAGCTCGCCCTGAATAGATCTGCCATTCAACGTCAAAACAATGACTACTTTTTGCAGCATCATCACTAATGGAAAACCTCATCGATTGTCATACCTTCAGGGGCGTGCTGATAGGGCTGGCATCCGAGCAAATACCAGGAGCCCCAAATCAAGGTAAAAATCAAAATTAGAAGAAACAATTATTAAACTAGGGAAACGATTACAACTCGATAGGATTTCAAATCTAGGAAGGAAACTTAGATCTGTTTTAACTAGAAGTATTTGTATAACCGGATAGTTTTAAGAAGAAACTCACTATTAACATGCAAATTCCATTGTATCGGTATAAAGCGTAATATGTATAAAATGTTATACCACTGGCAGATGTAAAAATTTCATATTAAAAATTCACACCCTAATTGGTAATTTTTAGTTATAAACCATTTACTTCCTGAAATACACAATGCATGCCAAATATTGAAATCAAATGAAGGTCTTTCGAATTTTCCATGACCCAAGTTGTAATGTTTTGTACAGATTATTAACGCTTTCAGAGTTTCAATCAGCATTATAATATATTGTTAAAGAAATTTCTTCTTCATGAAAAAAGTGCCCCTAAAATTTTTTACGTCATTTGTGCAGCTCTTTGCAGGATGATTATGGCCAAGGCATTTGAAAAATCTTTGTTTTAATGACATTCAATTAAAACTCATGTTATCTACAATGCTGAAACCATAAAATATCTATATTGAAAAAGCTTGTCAACCTCAGTTCGACAAACTTTTAATAAAATCCGTTACAGCAATCTCAACCTCCAAATAACTTAAAAGTTGGATTTCTGAGCTAAATCTTCACTCAGTCAAACAAAAATGTATCACATAGATTTAGGTATTAATGTAAGGGTTCCGCCCAACGCAGGAAATTCAACAATTATCAAATTCTTGTCAGAGTTGAGATATGCGGCCATTCATTATCCATCTGCCATTTTAAAACACGAAGTTTGACAGAGTTGGTTCTCTTTCTCCCTATTTCCACAGTTCTCATAAAGTTGAAGAAAGAAAGCGGATGAACAAACACTTTCTCAATTACTTATTATCTTAATGCAAATCTTCAATTCACAGTAAATGTCAGCGTCAACATTTTCTTGCAATTTGTCAGTAACTGTAGGCAAACTTGAGGTCTTGGTTTATCTCCTCAAATCTGTCATCTACCTCAGGCAAAAGAGTTTAAATCGATCCTCTTAATCTTGCAAGCACTTTTCGAATCTGTTTGACTCTGCTAACTCTCAATTATTTATCATTTAGATTGAAATGGTGAGGGAGGCCATGCGCTGTAAACATGACGAAGACAAAGATGTTCTCTAAAAAATTGATCCACAGATACATTAATACCTTTCAAGGTTTAAATATTAGGAGTTGACAAATTTGGGCTGTGCTCTATTAATTGCTTAGTTGTACTGACATTGTCCTCCCTACTCGACAATAAAGGACGACCACAGTAGGATAAATCTTCAAAGGAATATTTTCTATCAGTTTGAACCTCTTGCTTACAATCCCTAACTAAATTTAATTATTTGTGAAATAGTTTGCATAAATTTCCAGACATGTCATCTAAAAATAGAAACCAAAATGAGAAACATCAACATTCATAGTGCATGTCAGTATACAGAAAATGATTTCTATGAGGTGATTTAAAGTATCCAATATCCAATAGATGATATTTGGCAAATATCTGCTTTCGGAAATATAAAATGATTATTAATAGGGCCTTTAGCCCTACAATTAGTAGAAATCACTGATTAATTGATTGCTACTGTGTTGCTGGATGACTTTGCTCACCTATGCCTCCATGAAAACAAGTCTTATTGGTCGACTGCTATATTGTAACAGGTTTACTGAATGCATCATTTTTTGTTTTAGATATGAATAATTATTCTACTATTTGTTATCAAAATGAAAATGTTTTTTAAAAACCACTCAGATCTTTTCTGCAAAATAGGTGGATGATGTCTCAGATGAGGATTAAATCAATGAAGATCCCACGAATAATTTTACTTCAATTGGATTTTAAAGATGAGGGACCTTCATATTTAAATCAAACTGAAGTCTATCTGCATTTTGAAAAGGTCTGTATTCACTAAGAGTAAAAAGCTACAGATAATCTGGCTGTGCTTAGTGCTTTGTGAAACACTTGTGAAAAGACTTGTTGGATCTTGGGCGTACTTATAAGCCATCTAAGCCCAAGAACTACTCCATAAAAATTTTTTGTTTGCAAGACAAAAAATGTTTTTCCTTTTCAGAGTACTTAAGGAAAAGAAGAAACAATCAATGCAAACTTGATTTATGATGTATGAGAATCATAGTCATTGTACAGAGCAGGAATCGAAACATCGTTGCTTTGCATCACATCAACTGATAGTTGATTTGTTGCAAGATGAGGTTACACTCTTTACATCAAGAAACGAACTACTCCAGATGCTTCTCAAATTCAAGGAATCAAAGGAACTTTTTTCCAGTAAATTCTCGTATGATCACAAATACAATACGAAAAACAGTTCGTAAGTTATGATTGCAAACAAAATCTTACTCTCCATCTGGCGAAATTGCATTCAAAAATCATTCTGCCATGAACAAAAAAGTGCCTTCTAATTATAAAAAAAATTAGTCTTAAAAGATGACTGATTTAGCTTCTCGAAGAGCTTTTGGTGGATTAGATATGGATCCGGTTTGCAAAGTCCTTCAACCATGGTACAAAAATGGTCGGAAGTCTATATAATACTAGTAGTAGAGGAATTTGCTCTTATGTACTCAATGAATTTATATATTCTCCCGTTTGGCAGATTTTGTTGCAATCTGCAATTTCTAGAAATGTACTTTAAGCAGATATTACTTAAGTGTACTTATAAAACTTAAAACCATAGAAATGTTATTACAAAAAGATATATAATGCAATTTAAAAACGATATAAATGTATATTTCATTTTATTATTATTTTTAAAATTCGTAAATAACTTTTCTTTAGTTTTTTATTGGACTGTTCAAATAAAATAGATTAAAAGACTTGCTGTTTCATGTTGATAAAATGCACAGCTGCGCAAACGCTAAGGAAATTGAAACGTGTTGTTAGTCATAATGAGACAAAAGTGGTAAAATATCGGTAAATCAATTAAAACTATTTTTCTTTTGAAAGTTGTAAACAATATCATTGACATAAAAAAACAGTTTATCACCTTGAATGAAAGTCCCTCAAATTATTTTTTTGTATAATACGCAGATGTAATTACCAGATGTGCAAATGTGAACTATTAATCTGTGAACACATAAATTTTATTTAAATGACAAAAAGCCTTAAAAATAAATTTCGTTTGTTAAATCTATAATGGAGGGAGATGGACATATCAAAACACAAGCAATAATAGAAAATTAAGTGCCGGATCGTGTCGTAGCTATATTAAAGCAGTAAGAGAACATTTTGCGTGCATTCTATATACAAATTTTTGCGCTAAGTTTACAAGATCGCTTGATGAAAATCTCTTGAAATTGCAGAAGTCATTTTAATATGAAAAATGAGTGCAGGAGAACATTGTACACGTGTTAATTGCAAAAAATGCTGTCAATTTTTATTGTATAAAATTAAGCAGGGTACTGCAAAAATTCTGTATACAACTTTTTCTTTGCAGCTTGAGGGTTTTAATCCTGTAAATTCTATGCACTCAATTATTATAAGAATATAAGTAAATAGTTGTTCATAATTCTGGGTCACCATGGCAAAAATGTTCCGTGGGCTAAATATCAGCCGGTTACATATCTCAGTTGATATAGTTTTTTTTTCGTTAATTATGTTACTACGCTTAAAAATTTGAGAGTAGTGTATTAGCTAGTAAGGTAGCCAATAATTTTTCTCTCTTTTATCAGTTTTCATGCAGATCTCGATGTGTTACATCGTCTGCTCCGCAATGTATTTTTTATAGAGACTAGATCATAGTGCAGCATCCAGTCATGCCAATTTACTGCAGGGATGGCACTAAGCAACAGCAGGTTAAAGTACAATTTTCAAATGGTGTAGCAGCAAATTCAAAACGGAGTCAAATTCGTTACTTATGTATGCTGCAAGAATTGGACGACCAATGGCTTCACAGGTAGCAGCAAACACAACAGGACGAGCTGGTGATAATCACAAGCAATCACCTTCTATATATAGAAAATGGGGATATTAGTGGTGAAACAATTTCCACATTCTCCCAAAGTGAACCTGCTGGATTGGTGGCTGAGTCATTAGCAGAAAAATTACGCAGTGGAAGTTTTTCATTGCTTAAAGAAGTATTGAATGTCACCCAGCGTTTCCAGAAACAATTCCGGAAAAAGCATTTGTGAAAGAACTTTTAAAGTTATTACGTCAATGCTAAGGGTGATTATGTTACCATTTGATTATTAATGAAGTTTTAGTATTGGTGGAGTATGGTTTGTATGTGGTACTTCTCAAAACTTTTTTGCTCAGTAATATACTAGAAAATTATGCTATTGTAAATAATGTTACATAATTATTAAAAAACGTTTGAACTTAGACAGATATGCATAACATGGTTTTCCAATGTCAGGTGCAAAAATTTCAATTTTATAATATAATAATTTTAAAAACTAGTAGTACAATTCTATTTTTGATACTGTTTGTTAACACCTTCCAGAGTTTCTAGCAACATCATCACACATTCTTAAAATAATTTCTGAAGAAATGAATGGTAAAGAGGGAACCTTCACGTGCGCAATGAGAAATAGAGGCGGAAATTAAATATGAGAATAAAAGTGAGTTACTTAAAAAGTGTTGGAGCAAAGTGGGATGAGAGCGTCGTCAAATCCAAGGCAAAGAGGTTTCTAGAGTAATGGAGGTAATTGAGAATCTTACCGGTTATTGACAGGTTCAACCTTCAGACCGTGATAGGGAGCATAAGTGCCGTCCTCGTACATTATGGGGAAAGGAAACATTTTTACAAATGAAAATGCATTCTGGAGGTGACAAGCAGAAAATAAGGACAGTACAGAAACACGATCCAAAAATATATAATTTTTTAAACAGATTGAGATATAGTGACAGAAGAGTGAAGTAAACCCCAACTTCTTCTTAAGGACTCAGAGGTATGAGGTGAATAATAAAATGTGGAATTGGACCACCTTCGACAATGATTTTGAGCAAAAATTGAGAATGTTCTAGTAGGCAAGATTGATGTAAAGAGGGAAATGTAAGGAAAATATACTAAGATTGAAAAGGTCACTAAAGAGGATACAGTGTCAGCAATGAGATTAGTGGAGCGAGGAATAGAGTAAGAAGATTATTGTTCTAAAAGTAAAAGTTGTGATCAAAAAAATTACCAACAGAGTTGAAAGGGGGAGACATTTTCTTCAGGAAGAAGATCGAAAAACCTATTTTTATAAAAGGATTCTCAGCAAAGTTTCAGCAAGAGCTGTTTATGGACCGATGATTTAGGCAAGATATCTGGTTTAGAAAAATGTTAAAGCTGCGAACAGAAGATAAGTATGTAAAGCTGTAGAAGGTGACATTTGAAAATTTACAGAAAATAACAGAACTAGCGGTGCATCCAAAGAAGCTTAGGCCATAAAAAGATCTGATTTGTCAGCTGATATTTCCAATTTTACTGACTCCGGAATACCCAAAAAAGGACAATAAAAGAGGAAGAATCAGTATCAGAGAAAGATTCATAATACTTTAAATTCATTTGACACACGTTTATTGACATTTGATAGACTATTGATAATGAAAGTTCAATTTAAACGTTGCGATGTCTTTGCGTTGTATTCCCATGTTATATACCTATTTGAGTAAAACAATTTAAATTTTATAATAGAAAACGACACTATTTTTTAGGTAAATGTTATACATTAATAAAATAATTCGTGCAAAACACTCTTGTGTTTGTTAAAAAGATGTGTAAATAACATTATGATAGGTAACTATAACGTTATGTACAATATTATGGATACCATTATTGTATGGTACAAAAAACTATCGTATTTATGGATGACAAACTTAAAAACATGCCAATAACAGAAATCTATAAATTATTGTTACATATAGAAAATTTACATTTTGATAAGATAGCAACTTTAAAAACTGTTTCAAAAGTATTCCTTAGTATATGGCTTCAGTAGATTGTAAACAAATAGTAAAGTTGAAGTCTTTTTAAGATTTTAAGAGTGGATTGCAAAAGAACTAATGACGATTAAGGTGTTTGCCATTTTTAATATTTACACATTTAGGTTTATTAGAAAAATTGTTTCTCAATGTTTCAATGCGTTTTATGACCTAGTGAAATGCTTGTGCCTTGTGATATCAGTAAAATGTCAAATTATACAAAATGATTGTCTTTTAATTACAGCTTGCAATTTGGTATTAATTAAATATTAAAAATAACATCATTAAATTGCTATCACTGTATGCATCCTGTGAACATTTCACCATCATTCACAGACTTGTCAACGAGCCGAGCCGAGCCGAGCTTGAGCACATTGATATACAAAGAGCCCAAAACGAGCCTATTTTAGGCAAAGCACGTTTATAGTTCTGCTTGTTAATTTGATTATGGAGATTTTTTTATTTTTTGCAGTCAGTATGCCTTTCCTATAATCTTATTTAAGAAATGTTTATTAAATAATAGGAAGAGCTATGTAAAAAACTCTTTGAGTACAATAGTTTTAAAAAAAGATTATATGTGGCGAGCCGAGCTGAACGTACACAAAATTTAAACGAGCCGAGCCGAGCTTGGAAATGTCGGCTCGTTGATAAGTCTGGTTACATACACAGAATTTATAATTGATTTCATTAAAAAGAGCTATGTAAAAAATTCTTTGAGCACAATATTTTAAAAAAAATATCGAGCTAAAACGAGCATCATTCAAAGATTTTATGTGGCGAGCCGAGCCGAACTTACACAAAATTTAAACGAGCCGAGCCGAGTTTGGAAATGTAGCTCGTTAACAAGTCTGATAATTCACCATATTTTACAATATGGCAATAATGCATGGACGAAATTTAAGATATGGCAATTATGGATAGCTAAAAAATTTCGCATTTGCTAATTTAGTTAGAAATCCATTCAAGACAGTTTAAACACTGTAATTTATTCCATTTTCTAGCAAACTGAAAGTTTACATTTAGAAAAACTTGGAAGAACTTCTTCATGAATTTATGTAGTGTATGAAGCCCTAGTGCATAGGGATATTTCTAAATCCTTAGAGGAATTAATTGAAAATATTCAGCAAAAATCCAAACAACATGTTATTGAATGAAATATTATGCTAAACATCTAAAAATATAACATTATATTAATGGTGTTGCAACATGCAGATTGCCTATATAATCAAAACCACAAACGTGCTAATCAACAAGGATAATTACTACTACCATGCTCAATTCAAGCAATTAGCGTTCGTCCATGGCGACACGCGTTGACGCGTTGGAGTCCCATAGCGATTAGTGCTGTATATATAGGCCTGAATTTTGTAACGCGTTTCATTTTCGAAATGGACTTCGAGTCGTCAGTATTTGATACATACGCAACTTCTAGTTTCTTTGGCACTGTATGTGTCAAATGCAATTTGGAGGTGTATCAAAATGATTTTATTGGATATTGGAAAGGTGAAATCACGCATTTGGAGTGTTCAGATTGGTATCAAGCGATATACAAATACAAACTTTCGAGCGCAAATGGAGAAGGGTTTAAAGTGACTGCTGGAGGAGTATTGTGCTGCAACTCATGTAGCAATCAACAGCGTGCAAAAAAGATACCAAGTAACCCAACGGTGAAATCTAATCGTCCAAACACAGCAAAGATTTCTTCCCGTAAACGTAAACGAACGGCGTTCACAACGCAACAGATTTCAAAGCTAAGAGAGGTTTTTGCAGTAAAAAGAATTTTAACAAAAGATGAATATTGCGACCTGGCAGCATCCATTGGAGCTCAAGAACAGCCAGTTCGCATATGGTTCCAGAACTATCGAGCAAGATGCAACGATAAAAACGAATAACTTTACCATTTTCTTAATTGTACTGGACATCTCTAAAGACTTCTTATTTAATGTTTGTATTTGTTTTGTCAAATAGTCAATGTTTGTGTTCTTTTTCATTTATATTATTTTTTCTATTTAAATCCACAGAAATTAAATTCAATTTTTATATCAATCAAACTATATGTTCATATTGGTTGTATTTTCTAATGTTTCTCTGTTCGTATCTTGTTTCAAAATGTCTGTGCACGATGCAAAAATGTATTTACTTGGCGAGTTAAATGTAGTAGTTGTAACATGTATATATATTTTTTTCGACAACTATATGCGGAAAATATTAAATCTTTTCATTTGCAATTTTTAAACTTAAATTTTAAACTCATTCTCGGTGTTAGAAAATAATATATAAAGTGCACGCCAAAAATTTGTTGACACTATTTTTTTTAGTTTTAGTTCAGCCAATAGGAACCCGTTTTGGCTAAAATTAAGCCCAAAATGATAGAAAACCATAGTGCATTACCTCTAGACAGTTTCTGTTGAAACAAAGATTTATTTTTTAGAAGAATCAAATAAAAGACAAAATTATGTAGACACTCCAATTTACAAAACAAAATAAGTCATTTAAATGTAAAATTTTCTTATTTAAATATCAAAATCCAATCATTTAATATGTAGTTTCTCCTCCTTTAGCTTTAACACGTTAATTGCCACACGTGCCACCAGTGGCTCATGGGGCACACTCTAAGTACTGCAAATGAGCCATTGGTGGCGAATGAGAGGTGAGCCACCAGTGTATTATTTGCTGATAAGACAGAAATTTTTCTGATGCACAGCTAAATGTACCACATATGAGTCAAACATTTTCAGGCCTAAATAAATAGAGTTTGCAAAATCGAGAATGGCGTTTAACGTTTTAATAACTGCTAAACAGCAATATTTCATAGATTTTACCAATTTGATCAGATATTTCTAGTCAATTTTGCTCCACTCAGCTAGTAATTCTTTCTTTAAATCTTCCACGTTATCAAATTGCCTTCTTCCTTTATAAACTTGACGGCTTAGATATCCCCAGAGGTTCTCTATTGGATTTAAGTCCGGAGACCTTGATGGTCACTCCATTAATTCAATATTTTGGTAGCAATTAAGCTCACACTCTTATGTTTGTTAAGATAATGTGTAAATATAAGAATTCCCTTAGAACAATGTATATTTCAACCAGATTGGCCGATTATGGTATTATACTAAAACGCTAAATAGCGTTTTGATATGGTAGAAAAAATGCTTATGGTCAATATTAATGGGAAAACTTAAAAGTATGGCCATAATGGAAATCCATAAATTAATGCTATACCCATAGAACTATTAAATTGCTAAATATTATATAATTTACATTTATAATAAATATTAAAATTAAATTATAATAATAAACGAATTAGTAGAAATTTATTTTAAAAATTGTTTTGGACAAAAAACATATTGTTAAGATAAAGACTTTTATAACTATTGCAAAAGCATCCTTAGTATCAGGCTTCAGTAGTTTGGAACAAAAAGCAAAGATGAAGTTTTTTCAAAGTTTTAAGACGATTAATATGCTTCCCACACTTAATTTTTACACCTATCAAAAAGTGTGGTATTGGAAAACAAACAAAAAATATTAGGCTTATTACTAATATAGAATTAGTTTCTCAATGTTTCAATGCGCTTTACGACCTAGTTAATTGCTTGTGTCTAGTGCCTTGTGATATCACAAAAATGTCATATTATGGCAAAATTGGTTTAGCCTTGCCATATATGGCCATACCATAAATGGCATCCCTGATTTGAATTTGAACTACTCATTGTATATAAAATAATTTGTTAATGTATTTTCCCTGAACTGAATTAAGTTACGAATAGGTATAGGAATGTTTTTCTCATGCTTAGCTGGCTACCGTTTGATCGCTTTACATGTAGTAATGAATCCGCGAAAGGCTGATAGCCACTCTAGGTATGTTAGTTTATTATTAACTATATTTTAGATCTAAATTATGACGCATAATTGACCGATAATCGACCGTATTAATTGTGCGTGGTTTATATGTAGAGTAGAAAAGGGATCCAACATGATTAATCGTCAACACAATTAATCGGATAGATTAATCTATCGTGCTGGTCAAGTAGATTAGATTAATCGTAAACAGCGTGCTCGATTAATCTAGATTATTCTAATTAAGTTGATGCTTATGCATTCAGTTATGTTTTGTCATTTTCGGTTTGATATCTTATCTATGGCCACTCTTCGTGTGTCATGTTTTACAAAAGAAAACCTTAACACCGGACATAGAAGAAGAGCATCTAACATACTTAGGAAGCGTCGGATGTCGCCTAATTCTATATATATAAGGATCCTCGATTTTATCACGCCAACTTCTAATCAGGTTGAGAGACTGTTCAGCAAAGCTGGATATGCTCTATCTGATTTCCAAAATCGTTTATTACCCCTCAACTTAGAGATCCAAATATTTCTTTACCCTAACAAGCACATGTGGAGTAAAATGACTTCAGGAAATAATCTCAAATAACAATAATAGTTGATATTTTCTATTTTGAATATTTTTCAATTGATATATTGTATTTTGAATATTTTTAATCAGAAGTAGATTAATCGACGATTAATCGCGATTATTAATCTCCTAGCAGCAGCGATTATGATTAATCTATCGGCAAAAATTTTTTTCATTCGATTAATCGCGATTAAAATCTAACGATCCCTTTGGTAGAAGCTGCCTTAGTTTGTATTTACCTTCCTTTTTTTTCCGCAGCTAGTGTTGTCTTTTTATCATCAGTCCTTATTGTATATATCTTTTAATTAAATGTAGGAAGCTGCTCTAATTGTATTTTAACTATTTTTATTTTGTTTAATAGCAGCTAGTGTCTGTTTGCTATATGTCATCTTGTATAACGGTAACACACACTGAGAATGAGATTTAAGTCGATTAGAGACTGGTATTTTATTATACGAAAAGTAAGGCACACATAATAAAATCCTTTCGTAGAGATTGTGCTGAGTTGCTAGCGGATGGAATGAAGTGGATAACTGGATGGATCGAAACGGTCGTTGAACTGTCTCTATGATATGGTTGCGGGCAAGTGTGCCCATTAGACTCTAAACTGTGATTACTTTCGATGGTGCTACCTAAATAGTAGTAGTGAATTTGTATGCTGTGACAGCATTGCTGTCTTTGGGGTAGTAATTAAAGATATCTCTCTAGTTTTACAATAACTGAAAGAACAGTTAGAGTGGAAGTATACATGCATTAGACGAAATATTTTTGTAGTAAGATTTTCCTTGTCGATAGATGGCGCTTTAAAATGTGATTTATTAGCTATCTTAATACATTGATAAAATATATTTTTAGCTTTAATGGGCAAGCAATATCATATAATGTTCCTTCACTCTCGGATTGTTGAAATTCGAAAGCTACTGATTCTATATAACTACTGAAATTAAGAAAAACCTCAAAAAATTAATTGAGCAAAATTGCATTGAATTCACCCTATCAAATCAAGGGAAATCCATTAAAATTTTTGAATTTCATAGCACAGACATTCGAGAAAAAAAGTTATTAATTCATCACTCTCGGAATCTGATAGACTGATATCTAAAGTCTATATTTATATTTAAACAGCTTTGATTTCACGTTTATTTGATTGAGCAAATTGTCCATTTATATTGACTACAAAGCATGTTTTGAGGAAAAACATAGTAAGGCGCTCATCTTTTTCTCTACTTTGCAACCATAGCAGTACAATGA
>CABFPE010000755.1:196973-209722 GCA_900660155.1 Hofstenia miamia
ATTACCTCTCCGTCAATACTTCCATTAGTTTCAAATATGAAATTAAATTTTGCGACAATTTCTGTCCAACCACGATTGATGCCAACAATAATGCACACGAGGTCGTCAATAATTATAGCTGCTTGGGATAAGTCCATTCCTGCCGTCTGAAGTTAGCTTGAAATTAGCAAGCTGAATTAAAAACTTCTCAAGAAAGTGGATGCAGTCAAAATGGTGTCATATTTGAGGAAACTCTGCAATATATTCCTGACAGCGCCCCTTGATTTCACATCCCAGTCATCATTCTCCGCAAGCCAATCAAGCATTTGTATAACATCTATAAATAATGCGTTTGATCTACTCGCGTTTGTAGCTTCTGACCTATGAAAATTGACGTATAGATTTAGCAGACATCACGAACCCCATCCTGTCTGGCCGATCATTCTAAACTTTTTCAGTTTCTCAGGAACAAACGATAGCTTTTTCCGATCTGTTCATTGCTTCATCCGCTTAGCAGACGCTCTGAAGAATTTTGATACTTCCTGAAGAAGACCGAACAGCGATATTGAAGCAGGTAAACATGACGTGGTACCCACAATGACCAGGTTTAGCACGTGTGAGGGGCACCATGTAAACAAATTCCGAGGGTTTTCCCTTTTAATTAATGATTGGAGCCCACCTTGACTTCCCCTCATATTTGCAGCGGTATCAAAAAAGGAAGAGATGCAGTTTGCCAAGGCCAGACCACTTTCCTCGAGCTCATCTTTTACCATCGCAAAGTAATCTTCTGCTTTTGTTTCGGGCAGGGGCATACTGTTCAAACGATATTTATTGCCGTTCCTGTTTCGCATGTGTTCTTCTTGCATTACAGAAATATAACTTGATGAGTCACACTTATGAGAACGTGGCTAAAGTTTACAGACATCTGCTAATGCTTTCGATCACCACTACATGTTATGAGCGTGCGTTTTCTAAATTGAAGATTGTCAAGAGAAGACTGAGAAATGCTCTAACGGATGACAAGTGAGAAGAGCTTCTCTTTCTAAATATTGAGTCTTCAAATCCTGCTGTCGCTCATCCCGATTTCTTCAATCATTGGGCGCCTCATCAAAGGGCATCAGCAATTTGCTTCTGACGTAAAGTCTGTTTTTTCATGGATATCTGATGCTTTCACCGTGACTTGTTCTTTATTTGAAGAAAACGTTTCTGTGACTGTGAAAGTGTTTGTTATTTTGAAGATGATAGTTCTTTTTTGTTTCGAAGAAAATGTTCTTTTTCATATTTGGCGATGACTGGAACAATGCACGTAAAGAAGACCTCTTAAATAATTCGAATTTTCGTCTGAAGCCTCCCATATTTTTTTGGTTTAGACATTTCTATTTTTCGGAAAAACATTCTTTAAAAAGCAAGGAAAGAAGTGCTCCTAAATGTGTTCTTTCAAAAATGCAACATTAACAGCATCTAAGACCACGTACGTCCTTTTTCGTCTGCTGAAGTGGGCACAAAGGACCCCATATTTACGATTTACCAGAGGCCCCAAAATTCCCCAGCACGCATCTGCATGCCTTAATCACTAATTGGGATATAATATGTAACTAATTTTACATATCACTTGGAAAGTAATAATATATCAATTTCTCATACTGGTTTTAGGAATGTAAGCAAAGCGCAAAATATTTACTTAATATGTTGAGAAAAAATTAATTAAATATATATAATATAAGGATTATAATATATATATATATATAATGGATTATATTCAAAATATGTCAACTGTAAATTTTCACAGTTCGTGCGTGAAGAAGAGGCTTTCCAATTCCGTTATCAATATAGAGGTACATAAATTCTATTAAAAAATCGACCAAAATTATTAACACCACATTACTATAAATACAATTGTTCAGATTATTTTTAATTGCTGTTATCATGAGAGCAATTTTCGCTCTTGGAGAAACTGGCCCACAAGAAACAATTGAAATAGAGTGCTGCATCAGCAGTTAAATTTTGCATTAGATGTGAAAATGGGGTGATTTTTGGAAGGTAGTGCAAATTCCTGAATTTTTAAAAAGCTATTCTTGCGGTCCCTAAATATTACCATACCCCTCTGTCATTTGCGGTTAGTAGAAACATTAGTTATTTTCTGAAAAATGGTTAGCTACATACCCTTAAGTTACCATTAAAATAAGGTAAGCTTACAATCCCTAACTAATGAAGTAACAATAGAATCAGAAATTTAAATCTTGAATTGAGTTTATAATTTGGGTTAAATTTTTATTTTGTGGTAATTCTCATATTTCATTCTGGAAAAATATATAAACGTTTATATATATATATTAATATATAATATATATATATATATATATATATACGAGTATATGCAATTTGAAAATTAATAAAGATATGTAAAACATGAAAATAACACAAGATTGAGGATTTTCCTATCTTTCATTGCTTGTATGAAGCAGTGCTAGGTCATGCATGATTGCGGTGCTTCTTTGCATAACTCACATTTTACGTTGCACACATCATATATTACATAAATGTTTTTACTCTTAAGATTTAGTTAGACCAAGATAATGGGAATGGCTTCAATCTTGTCCTGTCCGGATATATTTTTCTCTGGTTTATTCTGGATGAAATACAATTTGCGACTGTTTTCATTTGCGTGTATTTGAAAACTGGGCAGCACTTAACGTAGTAAATTATTATTAACTTGATGTTAATGATTAAAGCTTTCTGAAAAGTAGTTTTTTAACAGAATTAAATTATGAAATTGAAATTTAGCAATAGGCCTACTACACTAACACAATAGCGTTAAGTTACTTAAGAAGAGATCCTTTCAAGAATTTGATGTTTTTTCTACTTAATTCATCATTTTATCTATCTTTCCGAGGAACGCAGACAAAAGTCAGGGAAAACTTTTAAATAATATATTTAGTTAGTTTCTGTTAGTTACTAGGATTAGTCTGTTTTATTAACTTAATGATATTATTCACAATCACTATTGATAATTACCACTTCTAACGAGCTTCGAAGAAAATTCATTTTTGATATTTTGTAGTATGGAATGAGGCACATCATTACAAATTTTTAACAAAGTTTACAACAATCAAAACTGCATCAAAAGTTATTTAAGTTTGTAAATGGCAGCTGGGTTTGGAATTTTGGAAGCAAATTAACACCACTTCAAACCCAAGTAACTCTAAACATCAATGAAGAGTTGAATACCTATTATGCATAATTCATCTGGCAATTTTATGATTACTCTTGTCATATTATAACCTGATAGATCTGGGCAGGATAACATTTATGGTAAAATCCGATCTTTGCCAAAACATTAGTCCTCAGTATGTGTCCGAAACATATTACTAGTTGTATTAATGTTGCAAACGATGCCAAATGCAATTCAGAAGGATTCTGCAGCATCATTCATTCCCATGGGATTAATCGGTTACAATCCCATGAGCTGTGGCCTGGTACTGAATAATTCAGTAGGACTAGGGCCATAATTTTGGCCGTAAAATTGAAGTTATTCAGTGGAACCAGATGCGACCATGGTACTCGACTCGACTTGACTAAAAAATTTTATCATTGGCAGTTTTTGAGACCGGTCGTGTTAACTCGAGTTTTGTTGATTTGATATTGAATAGTGCAGTGTATATTTGCTTAACTTAAACGAATAATACAATTTTCTAATTGAAACAACTTTCTACGAAATTTTTCTTTCAGCTTCCTTGGGCTGAAGCATTTCTATCAAATACTCGTTGCTAACACAGAATTGGAACCGGTAGTTCGCCGGCAAGTCTTAATACCGTCCGGCCGGTTTTTCGAAAACCGACCGGGTCGATTTTTGCTGGTGAATTTTTTTTGCATTGAATATTGAATCTATGCAAGTATATATATATATATTATATATATATATATATATATGTATATATATATGTATATAAGATGTTTTAATCTACAAAATTACACATGGCGATGTAAAGACTTCATATTGCATATACACAATTTTCAAACTATTATAACTATATTTCTAGCAAAACACAATTTTGATATTTTCTATATATAAATTCTTTGTATAACTTTAATCAGCTTTCACTTTTCCGTGAATATAAATTGGGAACTTTTCAGGTTGTTTAGTTAGCATAATTTTTATGATAGCTAAATTACATAGCCGAGTAGCATTATCAATCACTATGGTTCATATTGCTGTGGAATTTTACCTCAGTAAGTATTGAATAATTTATAAGTACACAAATATATATATTTAAAAAATTTTTCGCTAAAACCAAACATAAATACTCTCTTATAGTGGGATGTGTGAACTGACATTTGTGTTTTTATGTTTTTGCAACCGAAAAACTTTCAAATTTTTTTGAGCTTCCCCTCTAATAGAAAAAAACAAGGGTTCAAATTGCTAGATTTGTATGAGGCCTCGCAAATGTTAAGTGTAAATTCTATAGATTACACGTTCATTATTATAAACTAAGTTTCATCAAAAACTGAATTCAAATTACATTTTTAAAAGCAGAACAATTCAATTTATAGTACGTTATTGAGAGATTCCAGAAAGTAAATTTAATTATCATTCTAATTGCAAAACTGTAGATTGCTGAAGCTATAAACATTTTTTGAACTTAGATTTTCATAGTAATTCCTCTAAAACTAAGCAAAATATTCTCTCTTTATAAAATAAAACAAGAAATTGTTTTGGCCGATAAACGACCTGTGATTTTTCCGGCCTTTAATGAAATTTAAAAGCGACTGGAGGCTAGTAAATTGCTGGCAAACATCAAGATGTTAGAATTTATAGATATTAAGTTGGTGGGCTGTCCTTACTGATTCGAATGTTTTGAATTTTTTAACATAAAAAGAGTCATTTTCTAGTCTTTCGTAAAAGTTATATTAAAGCCTCATTAGCAAAGGTGACGATTTCAAGTTGGTAAACAGACGTCACACTTTAGTCAAATGATATTTGACAGGTGTTCATTTCCTTATATTTAATAACCTCACTACATTTTAGCAAATTTAAAATCAGGCGAGCCGCAATTTTTAAGCTCGCTTCGGCTCGTTATATTTTTGAGCATTTTTGCCTTGGCTTGGCTCGGCTTATAGCCAATCAATGATGCTCGTTTTAGCTCGATATTTTTCTTAAAATATTGAATTTTTTACATAACTTTTCTTATTATTAAATAAGCATCTTAAAATGAAATCATAAAAAAGGTGTTGACTGAAAAAATAAGAAAAATCTGCATAAAAGAATTAAAGAGTAGAACTATAGATTTGTTGGGCTTAATAAAGACTCGTTGTATTTCCAATACAGTGCTTATGCTCGGCTCGATAGAAACTCAGCTCGTTGACAAGTCTGTTACAAATATAACTGTTAGAATATTTTTTCGTTTTTTGAAAACAGTTGATTATTAAATGATATGACTTTACAATTATGATGTTGATAGTCCTATGTGCATAGGCAAAACTCGAAATTCGACTCGACTCGACTCAATTCCCGATTTGACTCGAATTTTAAGAGATTAACCCAACCAAAAATATCCCGACTAATCCCGACTAGCTTGGAATGGCTGGAAATAACAATTTTGGGTTATATTAGGGCTGCAGGTTAATCACCTTTTTTCTTAGCTCAAATATATTTTTTAAAGTAAACTCTGGTTTACAGGGTGTTCCATAGCTCCGGCCATCTTCAAAATGAATTTGATGCTTACTAGGATTTTTCAATTTATTATCTATTTAAAACTATACATGTCGTTTTGTTATCATCCGATTATAACAATATATATATATATATATATATATATATACAATGTAGGCTTAGTATTGAATATTTAACATATGCACATGGGTAGGGTACTTCTCACTATTTATCATACCTCTGAGCCTAGTACTTGAGGCTTAGGCTTGAATATTCAGGTGCTTCTTCTTTTGTTATTATTATATTTTAGCTATCATAGAATCCAAAATCATGTTAGAATCAGTGAGGGTGAAACGAATATTTCACTTTAACCTTTGAAAACTCCTCTGTTTTAGTTGCACTTGATTTAATCTTTGTACATATATGTTGTTTTATAGTTCGTAGACTATAGTTGTTCTGAACGAGATTGGTGTGGTAACAATTTTTTTCTAAATTTTATGAACGTTTGAACAACACCAGATCAAATCGGGAAAATTCTAGTTTCAATGAAATTATAGAAATATGACAACAATATTCATTACTTTACTTATTTGTCATAATTAGGAATTAGAGATTTTTTTAATTTTACGAAATTCCGTCCACATTCTTTTGCTTCATTAACATGAAATTTTACAAGAAAAGCTGTTGTCGTGAGCTGTGGCAACAAGAATCTTGATTTTAAAATTTTCAGCAGCTTACAAATTGAATACATCAAAATGCGTGAAAAACTATGTTCTTCTAGTTAAAAAGACTTGGTGTAAGAAAGAATGTAAAAGACATTTGGCGGTTCGTAAGCCATTTTTATTTGCCATCCCACTAATGCAAAAAATTACATTCCCTCATATATTATATAAAATCTAACTGGTATTTTATTTATATAAACAAGACTACCCAAGCAATAAGTGTTTTGAAATTTATGACTTTGTTTTGTTTTTTTGTGCATGTTGTGTGGCAAAACAGTCTTCTGTTGTTGTGTTGTGTGACAAAAACTCAAACAACCGCAAGCCTCTCTAAATGTCATTCAACTTTCGTTTGCATGAAAATGTTCTGTAATGTTTTTTCAATAAGCATTTATTTTTGTATAAAACAATACAGCTCACAAAATATGGTCGATTAATAGAAATATGTAGAGTAAAGTGGCCTGTAATGCGACAGTTAAGGGTCTTTTTGTTATTACTAGAAAATGCAAATTAATATTTGATTTTTAATTTTGGATATCAACTTTAGGCATCCTACAGCAATCTCAAAAATAGACTATCTTGATTTTGTCTTTAGTTAGAAAAATGCTAGGTTTTTTGGGTGCTGGTTATTTTGGTTGTGACATTTTGTATGTCCCCTATCGTGTGATACTTTTACAAAGATGAATTTTATATATGATTGATATAAATATACATCATCATTGTACAATGAAGAATAGAATTATAACCAACACTAGCTTTTCTAAAACTCATATTGCATTCTTTCACTGCTTTCATGGCTTCATGCACATCTTCTTCTGTTCACTGACTTGTAGTGGCAGTGGATTTCTTTTTATCAAACATATTTAAGTTTATTATATATTCTAAGGACAAAATTCAGGCAAATATATCATTGAAAAAACATATTTTTTTCTTAAACTAAAGAGTAGATGTATTTAAAATTTTATCACCGTAAGTGGTTTGTGAAAACCTCTGTTTGTAGTGGTAGGTAGACGACATCATCTAAGCATCTCGATCTCTATAGTATAGGAACTCGTAAAAATACGAACACATACAATTATTTAGGTCCTTTACCATATAACATTTAATGCGTGTGCAAGCCATTTATCATTTACAACATATTGCTAGCAAAATCTGTCAGTAGATAATGACATAATATTTATTCTATTTTATCTTGAATATCCATCGTAAGCATCTTCATTGCACTTGTCGTAAAGATCTTACATTCGATTTACTAAAATACTATATATTATTAAAGCATGGGAATTATTAATTAAAATTAATAGAAATTATTATTTATGTAATTGTCATTCACTTACAAATTCTGCATTGTAAGAGATGTTTCTTATTAAATTTGAAAACTGTTGCTTGTAGATGTTCAACGTTTAAGAGCTCAAATATTTGAATGGATTCAAAAGAATGTTCAACGAACGCGGAAGGATTTTTGGAAAATATAAAGCAACATCGACCACATGAGGATATGTCCGTTCTTGCATTTATTAAATTAAATTCTTATTTAGCGCAGCAAGAAAAAACTTTTGGAGATGACGTTAAAATTATCAGCAAATGAATAAGGAAAGCAAACAATCATGATTCAGGAAAAATATTAATAAGAATAATGCACATCTGGGGTCTTAGAAAAGCGTTTTAGAATACTATTAGCAATAAAAAATATTAGATGGAAATCCACTAATGATAACTCATTGAGACCGATTATTAGATATGGCTGCTCAAATTACAAATTGAGAAAAGTTGTATGGTAAACTTTGATAAGTTACAGAATCAAGTTATATCAAAGTAGAGTCTAGAAACACAAGAGGCTGTCAGCAGTATACACATTGTCTTAACTCCAAACAACATATATTGCCTCTAAAGCAGAGGTGTGCGAAAATTTAGGCCCAAGTCCGGTCCAAGAAACTTTAGGCCCTGCCCGAATTAAACCCAGCCCATTTAATTTAATGCAAACTCGGCCCCCATTTTCATAATACTTGTTAAAAAAATTTGGTATGATAGAAATACTTCTAATAATATCTAAACACTGAAATTGAAAATTCTAAATTGAAATTTAGAAAAGTATATGATACTAATGTAAAATCTCCAAAATGTAAATTTTATTTTTCAGCTTTATAGTTAGATAAGATTCAATGTATTTGAGTGCACAATTACAGAATAATCAGTTTTTTAAAATCCGGCAAATTTTTTATTTCATAAAAATTATTCATGCGTTTCAAGAACATTATCATATGGAATTTTTCTTCAGTGAAATCCATGACAGCAACACACAACGCAATTTCTTTGTGTTCTGTGAACTTACTTATAGAAATCATCGCAAATTGTAAAAAAATAGATAACAAGTGCGTGTTGATCATCACAACATAAATGTCTAAAATTATAATTTTAACTTAAAAACATTTGGTTATGGAAGCAATTTTAGTACTAAATGTAACCATCTTTGACTTTAAAATTGAAATGAATTCAGCTTTCCCATCTGTTTTGTTCCACCCAATGTCATGAATATTTTGGGGCTTAATCTCAACCTTAGGAATTATAAACAAGACTAAGTCGCTTTTCATTGACTTATTGAAATGTGGCATATTAATGAGAATAAGTGGATATTTGATGATTGATGAGTGAATGTTTCAAATTCCAAAATTCATTTCAATCAATCTCATACAATTTTAGAAAACATAATTGGCCTTCCACTGGTCTTCAGGATTGCAGATTGCTGGGTAAACGTCTTTTAGGTTGTTTGACTTTCGCACTTGATGTCTTAGTATGCAAATTTTATTAAATTTTGGCTGCAGAGGCCTTGTGATGAGCAACACCCAATATGTTTCTGCAACGACGATTGAGAATTTGAAAAAATTGTATTTTTTAATATATATTCTATAAGAAGTGGAAGGTAAAAAACTACCGTATTAGGAAGTGATTGCTAGCATACTAAGATCGAATGCACATGTTCTGCAAAATTTGAGGATAACATTTGGCATTCATGGAGCAAAAATCAAGAATTTGTGGAAAAAATATTTGAATTTCACTACAGTCAACCAGGAATCTTGATGTTTAGTTTGGAAAAATCTAATATTTTGCGAAACTTATATTTTTCTGTTTATATGTAGAGTACATGCACTGTGCAAGTATAATTCTAGTAATTAAACTATGATAGTGTTTGCAAAACATTGCAATTATGCAAGCATTTTAAATGTAATGAAATTATCTTTATAGAAAGTTAGATGACTCACTAGATTTGATGCACTTATCACAAATTCTTACCATTTCAAAATATTCAAAGTTGTAATTGTAGCAAACACTATTTGCTGTTTTATAGTGTTGCTTACACAACTTTAACCACACATTTGTCATGAGAGCTCTTTGGCTTAATCAAGAAGAAACATGAGCTCTAATAATGCGGCTCCTTCAAAAAATACATCTGTTTTATGATATCAAATTTTTATAAGACAAAATATGCCATTAACCTACCTATTATATTTACTTATAATTTATCGTAATGATCATTTGAATTTTTGATCAATGTGGGAAATAATGTGAATTTTTAATTTAAGTATATGCAAAATACATCAACATCTATTTTGTAATTTTGTTCAAAATATAAATTTTATATATAATTTAGCAATTATTGAATCAAATGCAGACTCTTGTTAATTTCATGTACAAGTGAAAATGATCAATAAATCAATAAAAAACTTAATTTAGGAATAGATACATTTCATAAGTATGATAAATATATATTCATGAATGCGATTCATCCTTAATGTGTAGCAATAGAGCTTTGAGATATTATAGATTTTTGGTCCCAGTGTAGTCCTGATACCGATCCCGTGGTTAAAATGTAGTATCGGTATCTGTTCTTGGTCCCGGTCCGATCAAGCTTTTAGTCTCGATAAGGAAAGATGTAAAAGGAACCAAATGCTACTTATGTACATTACCTAAGTGTATTATAAGTCCATTGAACAAAGATTTTTCTAAGACGGGCTTAACCATTGGTGAAGTTGTAACTTGTAAATTGGTTTGGTCCCAATCTAAAATTTTATTTGTTTTGGTAACGTTTCTCGGTCCCACTGTACCAGATACCAGGACCTTCATTGGTCTCACAAAGCTCTAATCCAGTGGTTCCAAAACCATTGTATTCAAGAATGCATTACGTTACGATACATAAAAATGAATTTTGTATTCAAATGTCCCAAATGTTACTTTTTTGGTTTTTCTAAAATGCACTTTGAGAAAAAAATATTTGGGAATTAATCAATACTTAGACTGACATTATGACATTATGAGGTAAAATTTCCAATATTATACACTGTATTTATTGAAGCTAAATTTTAATTAAGAAACAATAACTTTTTCATTGAACACAACTAAAAACGGTCGAATAACAATCTCTTTTGATCAAATACATCCACCTAACTGAAAATTTCCAAAAGATGGCGTGACGTATTAGTGAGGTATGTTACTATATTAAAAATTGGACTTTGATACAACATAACTGCTTTAGGATCTCGGAACGCGAGTTCAATTAAAACATATACAGATTATAAAGAAATTTTTGAATGTCATTGTTTTCGGCTAATCCAAAAAGCATTAAGAGATTAATTAAGAACTTCTGTAATGTCAAAGACACCAGCCATACGAAACCGTGTTTTATTTTGTTAATGCATTTTAGGATTATGCTTAAGTATTACTTCTTTGTACATTACATTCTTGTCAATAATAAAAATTTAAAAATGATATCAACAAACTTTGCTGCAGTTCCAGGAAAACGAAAGTTTATTGAAAGGAAAGAAACTAATAACTGAAGATTTGCTAATAATTAATGACATTGTTCATTTACTAAAATGCATTCGCATTTTATAACAATTTAGATAGTTATGATAGCGGATTTTAATGGTCTATTCAAACACCAAATCTCTTAAAGTTTTCCGAATTTTACGCATGCCTCATGATTTCCAACGGTTTTTGAAAGACAAAATGTCGATTTGGTCTTACAGGTGTTTTGTTTAGAGACTGCTAATGCCCTTGAACACCATGCCAACGTTAAATTCTAATGCAATTAAAGGAACATAGACATTTTTTAAAATTGTTGTATGTTTTTGGAATATTGTTAAAATAAAAACCAAAGACGCGAACATTCGTGTGCGTGATGTATTTAGATCAGCAATTGAAGATTCTAAATGCCCCCAGTGGTAATTGTTCAAGAGTTTTCTAAACGTGCACATTTCATGAAGCCTTGTCATACAAGCGAAAGATAAAAAACTATAAGTGTTGATACTGCAATAGAGAAGACATGTGGGGGATTATCAATGCTGGAAGAATTTCATCATAAATCCAAAGAGTGCAAACATAGATATGTAAAACAGGGATGGTTTCAATCCGAAGTTTTAGCAGATTCTGCATCGATTGATGCTGATATCAAAATGATTTTAGTTTATATTGCCGGTTTTATTGTCTAGCGCAATCCAAAGTTTAAATCTGATGAAAAACTTACTAGCTGTGATCTTATTGATCAACTGAATCGTGAAGGATTGACATATCCATGTGACACATTAACAAACATTTCTTTGCTATAGAATATTTGTGGGATTTGGTGAAACTTCTAAATTTTGCTATGGAATTCTAGAAGCGGCTTTTATAATTGCTTCCTTTAGTGCATTTATTGATTTTGATGATGTATCTGTGTTTGGGATTTTATCAAATATTTTCATGAAAAATTTTTGTAAAAATGTTAATGACGTTTTTGTGTTGAGGAAAACTCGTGCATTAGCACAATATAAACGCTAGTTATGTTTTTTTCATAAATTTTAGCTCACTACACTTTAAGCAATGCTTGAATATTTATCATGTAAAATTAAGTAATGCACTCCGCTAATCTGTTAGAATTCTCTACTGCATTGCCTTTCTTTTGAGTTAGCCTTGATGATGATGATGATGATGATGATGATGATGATGATGATGATGATATATATCTATATATATCTATATATATATATATAATTTTGTCGGGTTGGATTCGGGTACAAAGAGTAGAATGATTATCAAAAAAATATTGGTGTTAATCACAGCTTGATTTGCGAAAAATCCGAGAAATTAGGTAATACCAATTAATTGCTCTTTCCCAGTCAGAAAGTTATTGATGTTAATGATCATTTGATTCGAGAAAGATCTCTCAAATATATATATATATATATATATATATATACTTAATTTCTCATGCAAGCTGATTAGTGGTTTTCGTAGACTTTCTCACAGTCGGTGCTTACTCACAGTTGTTTTTTGTGCTTCGTACTGTAGATGTTATTTGTGTTTTTTTAACGCTAAAACAGTCGATGCTACACTATATATATATATATATATATATATATATATTT
>CABFPE010000755.1:286125-303623 GCA_900660155.1 Hofstenia miamia
ATAATGTGATAATTATGAACTATATTTTATTTTCAAAAAATTTTGTTTTACTTGTAAATTTACTTTGTAGCGCTTTATAAAGCGAATTGAAGTCATTTAGTAGTAGTAGTAGTATATATATATATATATATATATAGTTCAATATAGCACATTTTTACACAATCCAAATTTTATTTTCATGTTTTTTGTTTACTTACCTGCTGACCAGTGGTCAGACCTAGTTATATAAAATAATCTATATAATTTGCTTTAAAATGATGTGCTGTAAAATTGTGAAAATACATATTTTCTGCGTAACAGCTAAATACGCCATAAAAATTAGTTAAAATCAATTATTCATATTTATGAATATTTATTGAGTGCCACCCAAATATTTGTTTACAAACATGTTGCAGTTGACGTGTCTGGAGACGTAAACATGTTATTAGGTAGTATTGATTGTCAAAGAGTGTAAGGCAAGTACCAATTCTTGTATGTTTTAATGTAGGATTTTCAATGCAATTATTAATTTTTAATCATTAAAGGGAGGAAGCAGAGATAATGGAATATCCACTAAAACTTTTGCATTTATAAGTGAAATTGTATTATCTTTCAGCTTAAAGCAATTCAATAACGAGCATTAGCAAAAATTTCATAAACTTATATAGTCTTTCCCCTTTTCAAATCCTTTGTTTATGATTACTAAAAGAATTATTGGATCATATACCAGTGCGTCTTTGCTCGCTTTAGTTTTCTTAAAAAAATTACTTATTGAAAAACGTTTGTTATAAAACTAATTTGGTTAGTTATTCTCAGACATATCATAGAATCACTATTGAGATAGCTTAGATATTTTCTATCAAGCGAAATATGAGCTCTACTTCCATAACAAAGCATTGTTTATTATTTCAATGCTTGTCTATTTGTTAGTAAAACGCTGTTAAATTGAAAAAAAACAATATTAAAAATGAGTATGAATTTCGAAACAATTAGAAATTCTGCACAAATTCAAGAATGATGTATACATTGTTGAAAAGATAGATGAGTAACCTTTGCAAAATTTAATTATTTATAATTTTTATAAGCGTTTAGTCTAAAACCATAGTGTACATATTAATGTACCAAATTTTATGACTTGATACAAATTTCTAATGCCATCTAGTGATATAATCAATATCAATTAATGGTAGAAAATTTTAGATAGTATTTTACATTCAAAATCGTTCGGAAATTTAATAGTTTTTACAAATTTTAACCCTTTTTGAACTCTTAGATGCATATTTTATGCATTTATGCAAAGAAAGTGAATTTTCAAAGTATTTAAAAAGTAATTATTTTTAGTATATTGCTAGTACATTGAAAGATATTCAATGGGTAGACAAATACAATTGGCCAATTTACTTCTATAAATCTACCTTTATAATTGCTTTGCTTGCTTAATTGCCATTAAATTGATTTTACTTTAATTTATTCATCTGACTGTCTTTTAGATTACTACAACGCCATCTGTTGAAAGTATTTGGACATTAAGTACAAATGTCTAGCATTTTTCCTTTGCTGTAAATTTTATTATAACCAAATTGTCGTTTATTGGTGTTTTTCACCGGTTTGTTCGTCAAAATGGGCGCAGCGTGTGGAAAAGGTCACAAAAAGGATATTATAGATGACAAATTACCCTATGAAGCAGTTAAGCCTGAAAAAGAAAAAATTATTGATGTTAAGTTGGATTCTAATATCGCAGATAAACCCAAGATCAATGAAGAGTTAATTATTGGATGTGAAACTTCAGAAGTTGAAAGTAAGCCGCCGCCTTCATCAGCTGTAAAGTTTGCAGAAAAACAGCAGTATATTGAGCCCGAAACCCACTACGTTGAGAGCGTCACCGTTTCTGACTTTGCTGGATTCCACGTTAAGGATGGTGACTTCTACTGTGGATTAAACTTTCAATTAGTTTTGGGTGCGAAATGCGCATTTTGTTCTAAATTTATCGATGGTGCTCTAGTTTCTGCTATGGGGCTAATGTTTCATCATAGATGCTTTAGGTGTTTTAAATGCCGTAAAGAATTTTTGCCTGGACGGCATGTGATGCACAACAGTGATCATCAGTTGTTTTGTGAAAACTGCATTAACAACAAAGTCAAGCAGTTAAATACAGCTAAAACCTGTGCTGGTTGCTCAAATCCAATAGAAGATGAAATGTATATGATAGCGATGGACAAATACTGGCATGACTGGTGTTTCAAATGCCATCATTGTGGGACGATGATTCGCGAATATCTCATCTGCAATGACCAAATATATTGTTTAACAGACTTCTGTAGCCTTAAAGCTAAAAGTTGTGTGGTTTGCTCTAAGAAAATTGTTGGTCTTTGTTTAAAGCTAGGAGAGGAATATTTTCATCCGGCTTGTTCAAGATGTATGGATTGTAGATATTGGTTTACAGTCAATGAGGAGATGCGTGTAAAAGGTGGCGATGAAGTTTGGCATGTTGACTGTGAAGCTGCTGAAAGCAAGCAATATCTCGATACAGAACAAGTATTCTCAACTATTGAGGAATCGGATACCGATTTTTGTAGGAGTGAAAGCGAATCTATTCCCAATCGATACAAGAAATCTTCCAGTTTAGGCAATTCAATTGATCGTTCAAATGGGCAATTTTTCCCTCGGAAACCAGTGCCTCCGGTTTATGCTATTAAAAATGCAAGTCATTATTCTGGAAGTTACTTGGACCCGAAAATGAAGGATGATGTATGGACGTATAATTCTGATACGAAATCAAGATCACTTTCCGGATCGCTTCATTTTTCAAAGAGTCCTCTACCTTCAATACAGGCTGAAAAGCTAGAAAATGGAAAAGCCGACCCTCCAAAATCCAATTCTATGTCTAAGATCAAGAAAAACGTTATACCAAATGGTGTAAATAATTTGGCGGATCAATCAATTGAAGAAATTAAGAAGAGGCACAAAATGAAACCTGTTCATCGAATTGACAGTGAAAACATTTTCCTACCCATAGCAAAGTGTTACTACGAAAAAGAAAAACGTCAAAGAATGTATGAAAGAACTCAATCTTTGGACAATACTGTCGAAAAACCTGAAGAAAATTCGGGAGCAATCAAAGGGTCAATAACTGAGACTGATATCGAGAGGTGCGAATCTGGTTTGGGAAAATTGATTTTGAAGGAGGCGTATACAAGACAACAATCAACCCCTGCTAATGACACATTAGACGCAATAATCCCTGAAAATCCTGTAAGTGCATCAAGAACACCTAATGCTTTATATGAACCGTCTTTACCAACAAGATATGTTTTACCATATGGTGCTTCACCTTCCAGAATTGTAGGTTATTTCGAACCGTGGCTTCACAATGTCTCTCCACTAGAAGGTCTTCACCCATACTCTTGGGCTGAAGTAGCGGAGCATTTGAGACCTAATGCCCATCCTAAATGGCATCGATCTGGATTACCACCAAGCATGCATGCCGGATCTGATAGTGATTCAACACTCGGTGATGGTTTCATATCTGATCCCGAACCTTCTAAAATGTATAGTGTTCCTCAACGTCACTCTGGTTTAATGAGTAAAACTAGATCTTTGGATTATAGAGGTGCTTTGTTTCATGATAACTTTTTAACTTACATTCAAAAAATTCATAATTCTTCACAACAATTGTTAACATCAGACGATGAATCTGCGATGCCACAAAAACCAAGATCTAAGTTAGTAAGCAATGTCATTTATCCCTTATCTCAATTGCAAACAACTAACAAACAACTTCCAGAAAGTGTTGATCGTTCAAAACTAGAGCAGCACCTATCCGCAGACGAATTCCTTTCTACGTTCAATATGGATCCAGAAGATTTCAGACGTCTTCCGAAATGGAAACGGGACACTTTAAAGAAACTAAATTATTTGTTCTGAAGCATCGAAAGCACTTTAAGTTCTCAGACTAATTTACATGCTGTTTTCACCTGCTTTACTTCAATTTAGTTTCAGCTTTATTAAGAATTAGGTCCAAAAATTTTGTCATCGGAAACTTCTGGAAATCTCATAGTTAAATAGTCTGAAATTCATTGTAATTAAATATCTGATATTTGTAAATTGATAATTTAAATAAATTTGATATCGCCTATGTTATCATTTGTATTTTTACATGTATGTAATGTAATGACGTTTACCATTTTTATAACATCTCTCTGCAACAGAAAACAAGCAAATTTACTATTGGGCAATCAAATTTGTTTCACTAAGCTTAAGCGAACCACTAAAAATAAAGTTTAGATTTTATTTAGAGAAGAGTACTTATTTCATAAGAAAATTAAAATTATTTACATGCTATTACAAATCAATACAAAATTCAGCATCTTAGCAAATTGATAAATTACGTATATTTCCCTTATTGAACATGATTGCAATTCGTCCAATTACATTCGGTAACAGATGTAATTCTGTAAATCTCTTAAATTTAGAAACAGTTAAATTCTAATTAACTATTAATTGAATTTGTCTTGTAAATTCTGTTTCGAATAATTTTAAGCTACCTGCAGTTTATAGGGCATAAGATATTATTGTTAGGGATTTAAAATAACCATTTAAAAATTCGTGGTTCTGTTCGAAATTATTTAAGATAGTGGTTAGAGTAGTTAATATTTTGTTGATACAATTCTGCAGTTTCCAATAAAATTGAACCCAACCTGTACAACTATGCAGTGCAAAGTATTTAAAAATAATTCTTTAATGTCCGTCATCTAAAGTATTGAAATAAACATGAGATGCGATAGGAAATTTTCGTGAACAGAAACGTCTTAATATAAATAGTAAATATCAACGGACGGATCCAATCCATCTTTTGGAATACACGTTTTTTTTTTATAAGAAAGTGGTTTATAAGAAAGTAGTGCTGAACATATCAATATTGTAAGAAAGTTCAATACTGGATTCTTGAAACTTAAGAAAGTTCTACAATTATTATGAGACACATCACCTTGTAGGGAAGAAATTTGAAATCTTGTATGACTTTGGTTGGTGTACAGGTATAGCCGTTTGGTTCAATATAAAAATGGGGAAGCTTCGTTTGACATTTGATGATGATTCTGATGACTATATTGACCCAAGAGAAATAGATGGAGTTGAAATTATATGTTTATGAAAATAACTCTATTTTGTGATTACATGTTAATGTTACTTTTGCTCTTTTTATGTTTGTTCATCTTGTATTAAATAAATCTTATGATTCTTGTTTTTTCATGAAAACTGGTAGTTGTGCAATTTTAAGAAAGTTACAAGAAAGTTTTGGTACTGAAAACATGAAATATCTAAGAAAGTTTCAATACTGGGCCAAAAAAAAACTTTCTTATAAAAAAAAACGTGTAGTTAACAAAACCCACCCTTTTAGACTTGCTTAAAAATATAACTTAACAAAGCCCACTACAGTCAAAATGTGACCCAACCGACTTGCAGGATGATGCTAGAGTTACTCATTAGAAAAATTGAAGTTGCCGCAATAAACGTTATTGCAAGAATGTTCAGCGACAATTGGACTGAAGCTAACATACATTTTCTTGGGAAACCGAATGAGAATTAGACCTCTCCTTAGCTTAAGGCATCAGATAACGAGCCGGAAGGATACTTGTAAATTTATATCAAGAAGCCATGCACACGATAAATTGAAGTTTCAACAAATATGTACATTATACGGTAAATTTAAGCAAATTTATTATTTGAATTCCGGGTGAATCTAAAATCTCTTTTGGCAGAAGTTATTTCTACTTATTTGCAAGGAGATAATTGCAATTACAAATTGCTACTGTTTAGAAGAATATGTGCTGTAAGTGTGAAGTAAAGTTTGAATCACTCGTTTCAATGGGCTCTATTACAATGTTGCCATGTGAAGTTTTGGCAAGGGTTTATCCAAACTAGAAATCACATTAGGCTGCTTCAAATTGTCAGGTTCCAAAATATTTACCCTGGAACTTTTTATATATTCAAAATCTTCAATGGATTCTAAAACATTAACATTTTGGAGAATAAATTTTCAAGGCGTACCATTGGCTGAGGCCGTTACTTTCTGACTTCGAATATTCATTTACGGATAAGCTATCTTGACCCTGGTTCCGAGAAGTAACATAAGTGACACCGGCTTAGTCAGGTTTATTTGGGATTTATATATATATATATATTTGTATATTAATATATATATATATGTTTGTATATATATATATTTGTGTGTATATATGTATATATATACATATACATACATATATATATATGTATATATATATATATTCATTTATTTGTATATGTATGTTGCAAAAATAAAACAAATCTTCTAAAAATCGTTACCCTAGCTAACCGAAAATTTAAAAATTGCATTAATAAGGTTTTCAGCTTGATTTTTATGCTTGCCAGAAAAATGTTCACCATATCCTATTCATGCTTTTCTCTCGAATAATTCAAATATCAACTGTTTTCTACATTCAAACACACCCGGTGTGATAAGCATAAACAATGCTTTTCAAAAAGGAATTTAAACTACGAATTTTAGGTAGCTTGACCCCAGTCATTTGAAATTCATCAAATTTTGCAATCGAATTTTAACATGATATGGTATGAGACGAGAAATATTTTTTAAAATTTTGTCATTTCTCATTTTAGTATTTTGACACGTGTGGAAAACTTTCTTTTTGAGATCGAAGAAATTATTGTAAGATAGATGTTTTCATTGTCTATCGTATCTATAACTTGTCTGGTTATCGTTCAAATTTCCTTGTGAATTTTCGCATCATAGGCTTACAATTTCAAATAAAGCAATGTAATTAATATCTAATTCCAATAAAATATTGATTTGAGAAAATAATCTGAAACCGTAAAAATCGAGTTTACTAATTTATGTATTAAAAAAATAGAAGAAATTTTGAAACTAAAATGTTAAAAATTAGAAGAAATTTTAAGCATAGGATGTTAAAAAATTACTGGCATATTAAAAAAATTTTTATTCAAGAGGAGTTGACATTTGTTTGATAGTAGTCAATTAAGTTCTGGAATTTCAGAATTAAAATCATTTTTTGTAATTTTTAAAAAATTATATTTCAGTCAAAGGGTAAACTGATTTTATGAGATGGGCTCGTGACAAAAGAAGAAAAAATTATGTAGAAAACACAATACAAAATGACAAATTTCAAAATGACATTTTTTTCAATTCATAAACATATTTCTCAATGTAAAAAAACTTTTTGCACAGCTGTTTTGAATTTGTTTAGAATGAAAAGAAGCAAATGCAATTCTCCAATTCCTCAAACAGTTGAAACTTATTAAACGTTGTTAAACATTCATTCTAAAAATGACTCATACAACAAATGCTGTCTTTAAATAAATTACAGCGTTGCTCTCACTGCATGTACTGAGTGAATCGAAAATGTAGATTCGCGGCACTATATTCCGTCGATGCGAGTCTATTCAAATTGAAATTTCCTTAAACATTATTCCTATAATAGTGATAGGTATATATTATTTTTACGTTCTCTATTTTGCATTTGTTACTATAAATTTTCAAATAAGTTGCCAGAAAAAAACTACAGGTTCATATATGGATATGTACATATGGAAATAACATAAAAAATATATATCCTGAAGAAATGAAACACAGAAACAAATAAATTAATTCAATGGGCTTTTCTATGGATGATACCAGGCATTTTGCATTTTGTAAGCTCTAATATAACACAGATAATATAATAAATATAAATTATTCAAAATATACTATATTGCTATTATTGTCATTGGTAATTTTTTTAGTTCTCTGATTTAAGTCATGTTATTCAAATAAAGTTTTCTCACCAGTGATTTTTAAATGCGGCTTTCAAGGACGTTTTGATCAGCAAAAATGCTTGCAGTTTATCTAGACTAACTCCCACATAGAACATGCAAATGAAACTTCTACTTACTTATATTCACTAAAAATTTTCATCGGAATTTAGATATTTTATCAAATGGTAATACGTTGTTTGAAAGCAAGGGTCCTGGGTATGTTAACTACTTTGTGTATTAATCGCCAAATGTTATTACCTTACAGTGATTTCTTCAAGTGCTGAATTTTCAAACTTGTGATTTTGTTATTGCCTGCATATATTTTGATTTTTTGGCCTAAATAATTTCTTTGTATATAAAATATAGGTTAACGTGAAAATATTTTATAAATTAAATGTTTTTTAAATGTCACTGCAAGTCTTATGAAAATATAAAGTATTGACAGAAAATTATTAAGTGTTTGTCCAACGGTTTCTTTATGCGTTTACCAACTTTCAATGTCAACAACAGACCAAGAATTTTAGAAAAGAAATGTTATATTTACAAGAAAACATATTTTTGCATGGAAATGATTTTCCTTAGAATCAATTAGTTTACTACAACGCTCTGCATTCTCAGTAATTTTATTTCATCAACCTCTCCCATTTGTTATAGTTTACTCACAGCGACGCAAACAATTTTTTTTACATATTTTGAACTTGTATTCTGGGAAATAAAAGTTACAACTAGAAAAAATATAGATGCCTTCTCAAATGCGGACCTGATTCTGGTAGCGGACCGAAAACAAACATCAAATATTACCTAATTTTAATTTTAATATTTGCTATTATATTCGAACTAATATATTTGCTAGATTTAAATATGTCTTGCATCTCCACTTTCAGTACTAAGCACATTAACTTCAGTACAAGACCGGGAATAAATATACGGAACAGAACCAGGAGTCAGGTCCAAATCTCATAAGACTGAAGTGGGATTCGCACTTACAAATTGAAGGGCGAGAGGAAAACCTGACCAAAATGATTAGTCTCTGACTTGGCAAATTTTGCATATATGTATTAATGCTTGGCGGTTTCCAAAAATGACGCGGTTTCGGTTCTTTGCACATCAAACCCACGATTTCGGTTTTTGCTCATTACACCGTTATTAATGAAGCGTTGTTCAAGAGAAATATACCCTTTTAAGGTATATTTTTATAACACTAAATTATCTTGTTTATTAAGCAAAACAGAGTGGATAAACATTTTGTAGACTGCTCACATAAGAATGCATTTATTATTGGAAATGACATCATAGGTCGAATGTTTCTGGTGAAAACCGAAAACTCGGTTTTCCTTTTTTTTCGAGTTGGTTTCGGTTTTCAGTGAAAACCGCGTTTTAGGTTTTTTCGGTATACCGTCGTATCCAGTATAGTCACTATGATAAATTCACAATTATGTATTAATTTACAAATTATTTCCAAAAAACTTGGCAGTAAACACATCTTCAGTAAAGTATGCTTGTATAGTATACAATGTAATGGAAACTCTTCGAAGAAATTAATTACACGTTTTTTTATAAAAAAAAACCAGTTTATGAGAAACCTACATGTAGATTCTCGAAAAATTAAGAAACTTTTGGAACTACATTATATGACTATTTTTCAAATAAGAAACTTTTTTCATACTTTTTTGCATTTCTTTTTCCGTGGCAAAAGCTGTAAGCCATCATCGTTTATCTAAAAGAAGTCATTTTGTTAGAATAGACATTAGCAATATTACTTTTGCAAATGACTACTGTATATGTAGTTGATATTTGTTGAGATTTTGAGTTGTGTTCATGCATATGACTACTGTATAGTTAATATTTGCTAAGTAGTTTTTGTGTTGTGTTCAAAATTAAGAAACTCATTGGATGAAAATTGTTATTAAAAATAATTAGAAACTGAATAAGAAACTTTTGAAACTAAAAACACCAAAACTTTTACCAAAATTAAGAAACTTTTAGAACTAGCCCCTCCACCTAGTTTCTTATAGAAAAAACCTATACATTCAGAATTTAAATTCCAATTCAAAATGCAATCAAATTTAAAAGAAAATGTAAGGTTAATGAAAACAGCATCAAAGAGGTGTGGGAAAACTCTAAAGGCAAAAATAGATAGCTGTCACATTATTGATGGCGCAGAAGTTTCTTAAAGTTTAACAAGGCGTGTTTATCGTGGTGCCACTGTTTGTCAAATTTCCTCGAATTGTGTTTGTTTAAGATTAAAACGTGCTTTGATTCTAATGGTGTGTTTATAGTTTAAGGCTATTCAAATAATTTATGCTAAATGAATTATTTTGTAGCAAACACAGACAATATGTAGTATATCCCCACAAAATGATAATTTTACACCTTATTGAGCAAGAATAGTGGAGTTCCTCGATTTATTCCTTTCCTGCTAAATTTGAAGTTTCCTAAAACTAACTTCCTTAGCAATATTCCCAAAGTGTTGCTATTATATATTATACCGGTTTGTCTACATTTTTGAAGAATTTAATCCAAGCCTGTTAAGAAATGTTTAAAGCTTTTTACATTGATACATCTATGAGGTTGGGCCCGCACATGCAATAATAAAGATGTGCTCAAATTTATTCTTTTGCCTGAAGTCCATGCAAATAAAAATTTTTTTTTCAATGAGAAATCCTAATTTTGAAAAAAAATCAAATTCTTTAAATACTTCAGACAATGCCCATGGGAACAACAGCTACCCTGAAATATTTTGCTTTATGAAGACAATCTGTGTGAACGCTCTCAAGGCTCAACATGTGCCGAATTCCGGGGTTGGCGAAGGTGAACGGGACAGTGCCAGTTCATAAATTAAAGTCGAAAATAATGAAGATAAAGTTCTCTCTCCTGTGGTGTATTTTGATTTTAAATGTTTTCATTAGTTCATGAGTTATAGGAGTTTAAAATTTTTTTGTTGAAGTCATCATAAATTTTGAAAAATTCCCAGTGGAAATAGAGTTAATAATGTGCAATTACTTATGCTTCACCAATTTTCATGGTTAATACTCATAGAAAATTCATTTGAGATATATCCAAATCGAAAACCTAATTATCAAGATCAGAACATTTCTCCATCCCATAATTGAAGTTTATATATATTTTTGTCCCTAAAAATTATTTTTAGGCATGGAATCAACATTCGCAAGTGCATTGTAAATTTTTAATATAATAATTTTTGGAGAAATTTTTTCTAGCGAAGTCATAACTTTATAATAATAAATAACCAGATTTGAAATTTTTGAGGAATTAATTGCTTCACGTATTCCTTACAAATTTGCAAAAGATTTTACTCTTAGGAAATGATGCCGCAGATGCACACTATTCCCATTTACACAAATAAAACAGTAGCTGTTTTATGGCACATTTCAAATTTGTACTGCAATGTGTGTAGTTTGTCAATTTGGAAAACGCCTATAAAGATAAATACACTATGTATTGCTAAAATCAATATTGAAGGAATTACTTCAGCACATACTTTGAGGTCTGACTAAAAAATTCTAACATCTTTAAAATTAATACTTTTTTCAAAAATATTACATACCAATTTGTTACATATTATCAATCGTTTTTTATTAATATATCTATAAATACTAAATTTGAATTATAAGGTCTTTAAGAGGTCATTATGTTAAATTTAAAGAAATCAACTCGGTATTTTGTTTACCTTGGCAGAAAATATTCTCAATTAAAGGGCAGGTGTCATGTTTTGGAAACACAGTTTCGCTCTTCTGCTAAGTCAAATTTAATCCGCTTCACAGACGTACGAGAGATATTATACTTTTGATAATTATATGAAATTCTGAAGATCTATAGAAAAAAGCAAGCAATGATATCAATATGGTCAGAAATTTAGTAAAGAAAAATTCTGAAACCTTGTTTTTGTATATGAATTCACACCAAAGTTTACATTAAAAATTTATAAAAAATAGACATTATCTAGTGAACTTTATTTAAGTGTTTTAAGGAATCATCAGGTTTGCTGTAGGAATTCAAACGTGATTTAAAGCGTCACAAATGTTGAAATTGATTAGAAATACACAGTCTTTTTTATAACATTAGACCCACAGCAAGAACTATTTTAACGGGATTGTCATCACTTAAAAAAATATAAATCAAAATGGAATGTTGTTTATTTTTCATCAATTTGTATGTTTCTTTATCTAAAAATATAGATTAGAAATTATTTAATACTTTAACGTTTAAAAATATCAATTTAACTTGAGAAAGGTTGATTTTCCTGAACACCAGTGAATAACTTAATCGTTCACAAAATAAGGCATTGTTAGATTTACCGAAAGATCTCTTTGACTACGTGCAATTTACTGTTTGTATTGTGTATGTTTGAGGAGGTTTAGAATTATATATATTATCAATTGCCTGATGTTTATCAATTGCAAAAACTTCCAAATTCTTCCTATTTACATCAAGCTCAGGGAAATTATTTACTGATGATAGTAATATTTGATTTGCTTAAAATTTAAATTGAGCGAGCATTGTGCTTATGTAATAACTTGATGTGAGTTTTAATACGACACAAGGCTGTACACACACTATTGCCAAAATCGTCTGGAATAACAATTTTCTGACACAAAAACTGATCTATATTACTGAATAAGTTGATGGTTTGATTTCTCATCAGATGAGACACGATGTTTGTAGCTTGAAAAAATTAATCTAAAACTGATTCAGACTTAGGGGTGGAAACCGGTTGAGCCTACGCACCATTCAGGACAGGATATTTTTTTTTATTACCTGCATAAGTGTCAGCACTACATTGAATGATTGTATGGGCTATTACATATACATTATACATGCAAGTGTTTTGTAACAAAACAATTAATGATAATGTATAGTTTTTGCACTACTGGCTATCACGTACTGATCATGTGTGAAACCACCATAAAGATATTCAGCATAAAGTTGTTGGGACAACATAGAGGTAGCTTAAATCCAACAACCTTTCAAACCACTATGTTATTATATAAAAATTAGTAAATTTTCAATTGGTCTTAGGCAATTCAAAAGATTTTGAAGCATGCCATTCCTTCTCTGGAACTTAATTCGAGTGAAATCGAGTCGGTGTTAGAAAGACTGATCCCGTCAACGTATCATCATTTAGGTTATGTAGGGTAAAAAATGTCCACTCCTGACATAGACGCCAACAAGTAGTGGGAAGGGAAGTTCATTTCTTCTTCTTCCATTCACCCACGTTTTGTTAGCATTATGACAGAAAAGGGCAAGGTCAAATATACATTCACTGCAGGTTTTCTGCATTTAGTGCGGTATATATAATAGAAATTGCAAATACAATACAGATAGGTGAGGTTTTTTAAATTAATAAATCACCAGCGTCCGTTATGAAAAATCACATGAAAAGTGCTAAGAAAAGTTTTTGGATATTGGATAACAGAGGAATTGGGAAGAACAAATCAATAAGTTACAAACAAGATATATATTTGCAACGCAATATCAAATATATTTATGAGTCCTAGTTGTGTTCTAAGGTTTTCTAAAGGATAAAAACGATATTTTAAAGATAAAGGAAAGATAAATACAGCACCAACATTTTTGTTTTCAATTCTCAATTTTATATGAGAATTCAATTAACATCAACAAAAAATATATATAGACTAAGCCTAACCATTCAACTAATCCTAATCCAAATCAATGTATTGTTGCGTATTCGTGTATTCGGTATACTCATGTATTACGAAGTATTTCATCGTGTATGTATATCATATTTCCGTTTAGCTCTTTCGAATATTTATGTATTTTGCTTAAATTTGTTTCAAGGAAGTATATATTAAAATATGAGACAAGCAATTGAGAAATCTAGTGTCGCGCATACGTTATTTTTAAAAAATTTTTTAAATTTTCTGACTTAAATCCCTACAGCCTGTTTCTGAATCGGAGACCACATACTGAAACCAGGTGTTCACTCGGCCCAAGTTAATGAAAGAAATATAAATCAAATTCATTTCGCCTATTTTAGGCCAAAGACTCGTGTATCTTTCGTGTACTATCTATCGTAGATATATATGTATATATATATATTTTATTTATATATATTACGTGTGTTGAATTTATTTGTACAGAACATGGCTTGTCACGATGTCTACTATAATTAGATATTTCAAAATATATCGTTTGCTCTTAGAGCAATTGCCATTCCTCATTAATGTATAATTATTTGTATACCTTGCTGTCAATTGCACGTGGTACAGTGCGTTACCAAATGTATTTATAAATAAATCTAAATTGTTTATACGCAAGTTACATTTGCACTTCTCTAACTGTTACTTTACTTAACCAATGTAGGTCACTAATTTTAAATTCCTAGTAAAGAATTTTAAAAATATAGTGAAAAGCCAACTATGGGACGAATTAAAAAATAACTCGTTTTAGGTAATATTCAAATATAGAACTTGAAGTTTAGTTCATTATATAATTATCCAAAGAAAACGCTCTTTGAAACTATATATATATATATATATATATATATATATACATATATATATGTATAGTACTATAGTAATATTTTCTATACATATATATTTATACAAACATCTATTTATGTTTCACAAATCTTTCTATGTAAACATTATTTCACCAACATTTGCTTTTTATAGATTATATCATGTACAGACTCAGTCAATAGCAGTTATTGTTTTTCTATTTGGGAAATGCAAAAAAATAGATTTGCTTACTTTGAGAAATATTTTTCCGAAAATTCCATTATTTTTGCAGTGTGAATTTTAAAATAATAAACAAAGTGTGTCTGAACCGCACATTGTATTTTCAGTGAAGACTGTGAAGAGAATCTAATGCCATGATTTAAATCTTTATTTAAACATAACCAAATGCTGTATAATGACTAGATTGGGAGAGCGCGTTTGCATAAATTCTGTCAAATCCACGGAGTTATTTATACTTTAATGCCTAACACAACTACAGCAATATCTGTGTTCCTTATAAATGACGACGTTTGACATAAATGACAGCATATAATTTGTGTTAAACCTCTTTGTAGTGGACTTATACATTCATTGTAAACAGAAATAGCCTTTAAATCACATTTGGCATGCTTATGTTTCACAGACTGGAATTTTTTTACGTCACCAAATAAATATTTTGAGATAGAACTCGATTAATTCAAAAATTATAATTGGGCTACATGCATAAGGACAACGACAAAATTTGTTAATCAAACTATTTTACAAACGCATATATATATATATATATATATATATATATAATGAAGGCTTTAATTTGATTGCTTTTCTAAACATACGTTCATAGCTTTGATTTATGTCACATTTAAAGAAATCATAATCGAATTTGGAAAATTTGTAAGTCCGGTTACCCAAACTATTGAAGAATATAGCAACTTTGTGTTGATGTATTATATTTATCCGCATTTTCTATGACTTTATATATATATATATATATAAAGAGAGAGAGAGAAAGAGAGAGGGAGAGAGAAAGTTGGATGTAACGCGTTGCTGTAATATATTACAATTTTTGGTAGTGAGTAATATGACCAGGTAGTTCACTAGATTATAAATATATTTTCTTTTTGGAATGTTTTTTTCGTAAATTGTTGTTAACAGAAGAAATCTGAATAGAAGTATATATATTTGATTTACATGTAGTTAGTCAAGTAGCATAAGCTTCTGTAAAGTTCAAAATTTGAACTATCCTTAAACATGAAAAATAACAGTATAAAATATTTACTTTTTGTGAATGTAATAAGTAACGAGCAATATATTGCATTTTGTAGTCTAGTCAATAATATGTAACTTATTACATTTTTAGGGGAACATAGGTCCTACTCAACCCTGTCAAATTATACATATGCATATAGAATGGCACGACGGGATTTGGAAAATATCGTATGTAACCGGGGGTGGTGTGGGGCATTTTTAAGGGTCCACAGCAAACATAATTTTGTTCATATTAACTTTAATTTTCTGTAAATAGCATTGAAAAGGGAGAAATGGTGCATCAAACTGCTGCATTAACAACTTGTGGTAAGCGCAGAAGGTATTTTAAGGAAAGTTGCTGATGGACTACAGTAAACTCACAATTCTATATATTAAAGAAGTACTTCAATCAGTAAATTTTTATTTACTTTCCAAATGCTATTAAATAAATTAGATTTGACAATTTATTTATTAGCCTCCAAAGATTCCCTATGAAATTGCGTAGTAAGGAATGGGAGGGATTGATACAAAGTGTATGCGTAATATTCAAGGACATTAGTTTAAATGTTTCCATTTTTTCCTTTCATCATTTTTGGTTTTAATTGTGTTTTTTCTCACGCAATCATCGTCCAGACATCGGATTTAGATATTAAATGACCTTCTACGGAATACTTTACATTGATTCTTCCGCATGAGGTAAATCAAAATTTCAAAATGAGTACAATTTTACAAAAATTTTTTAAATTATTCAATCATATTTAAAAGTAGCTAGATGCTTCAAACTTCACAGAAGTCTAAGACAAAAAGTTTTGTCATTATATAAAGTTAGTTTATTTTTTAAATAAAGCCATGAATGTCTACTATGGTTTTTTCAAGAAAGAACTACTGAAACTTCATATAGCGTAAAATTCAAATGGTCCATTTTTAAGAGCAATACCTAGGTGTGAACTTAGTGGCTAGTTTTGGAAGCTTTACTACACAGAACACTGCTAAGTGGCGTTGTAGGAACTGTGATCGAAAGTACTTGAAAAGGATTTTTTCAAAATGTGTTTTCTTAAAATCAAATATTCTTTTCAAATTGTAGTAATCAAAACATAGCTATTGCCTACTTCTCGTTTCTTCTTTTGTAATAACTATGGCTGGTATGAAGAAACAACAACTCCAAACATTTTTTTTAATGATGTAGACATTAGAAGCCTTATAGTGATGATATATATATATATATATATATATATATCCTACGCTAACATTTCTTACGCTAGAGTTCCCTCGAGTGAAAACATGTAGTGAAGTGACGTGGGCGAAGAGAAATAATGTAGCTTTGTGAAATTGAATTATATTTAAAATTATACAGAATTTTAATAGCAAACTATTCTTTGTGAAGCATGCAATTTGAATTAGGGTGCCCTTTGCCACCCCAGATGAACCTCAGTTTCTAATATGAGAATTGCTACTCCTTGACCTTTTCACCATTAATGAGTTTCGTATAGAATATTTATTTCAGTGATAATTTACATAAAACATGTAAATGTAGATGTTTTTAAAATGAACGAACAGCTAGATTTTTTGGTCTGCCCTTAGCGTTCATTTAATCAATACAATCTATTTATTGGTTGATATAAAACATATTGCTATATTCGAGAAATACCATACGTTGAAAGTGCTTAGTTTTCAAATTTAGTAACTGAGAAATACCCAAGTTGTATTTTAAAAAACTTACCATTTCATTTCAATTCAATTTTTTTATTTAAAAACATTTATTTAATATAGTTAAACTCAAACTTTCTTGAAAATTTCGAAAATTAGTTTAATTTTATTTTAAATTATTTTTTAAAACCCTTCTAACTAAAATAGAATTTTAGAAATTATTAAGGCAGTCGGATTGCTATTATTTTTACCTTATTCTTAATCAGCAGAGCTCTGCAATTACTTTATTTGTAACTAAATGTTATATATATATATATATATATATATATATAT
>CABFPE010000755.1:303800-330546 GCA_900660155.1 Hofstenia miamia
ATATATATATATATATATATATATATATATTGATTTTACACTAAAGATCCACAATTTTTTAGTGAGTTAATATAGATTTCTCTGATGTATCAACTTTATCCTCTGTATGTATATATGTGGTTTTGGATGACATTATCAATGCATTTTTAATAATAAAATCTTGATCTCATGATCTTCCAGAAAATGCTTAATTCCTAAATATTAAGGTATTTGTAAATTCTTCAATATATTGTGAGATCGACATTTTTGTCGGTTTGTTTTTCATGCTATAAAACCGGTGCTAACATGCAAATAACAGCTTATCATTTATTGAAGTTGTACATAATATATTGCTAACTATTAAAATAAGATACTTGAGATGCATTCATTTTCGCAGACGGAGATCTCTAAGGAATCTCTTTCAACCTTATGTCGACTCTTGGAAGTTGTTACAAGTTGTATGCAATTCACAGATAGTCTAAATCTGCTTTAATATTCAATTGAAATGTAAATTTTTCACTAAGGCAATGGATGCATCTGTTGTCATCTTTTAATCTTTGTAATAGCAACAGACCCGGACAATGTTGTGAGTGTCACTAGCGGTGGTAATAATATAGATTCTTTGGAGACATGTCATTTGACAAAAAAATAATGCTAGTTATTTGAAAAAGAATCATTAAACAAGCCTCTAGATAAGTAGGTTAGATTTAATTGACCTCCATAGTAGATAAATACAACCGAGGAACATGGTTCCGAATGCAATTAAGATTAGATACAAGTAAGCATAATGTCATATATTCATTTTTTGCAATAGAAAGAAAATTTTGCAATAGCTAAAAAATTGTAGTTCTTGTTTAACTTTAAAAAAAATTTTTACACATGTAATTTAAAATTGTGGTAAATACTATTTAAATTTAACTAAAATTTCCATATTTTTATATGATTAGCACATTTTCTATAATGTTCTAGAAAACATTTATTATCATTAACATAAAAATTGTTTGTTAAAGTTTAAAACATAAGTTAGTGTGAAGGTGAAAAATTTATTTTCTTTTAAATATAGATAAGCTTCATTTCAATGTTAAATATGAAATCGTGAATTTCATTTTCAACCGCTTGGAAGTGATATATTAACGTAAAGGAGTTTCAATTCTATCTGGATTATGAACAGGTTTCAGAGCTTACAAACCTTTGATTTATTTGAGAATCTGTGTCACCTCAATAAACACCTTTTTCATGTGAATGAGAATATTCTCAGAATTCAGACTACTAAATTTAGAGAACCGTGTTTACTATTGAGTCTGCATAACCTCTGCTTCAGACACAGAATTACAAAAATAACTGTATTTTTAAATAAGTAGTGAAATTTAATTCAAGTTATCAATGAAATCAAAATATTTTTAAAATTAATAAAAAGTCAAATTATTATTATTTTTTTATAAACAGCCTCCAAATATAATTAATAGCAATGTAAATTCATTAAGAAAACCAATTGGATTATTTCAAAAAATGAACTCATTTATCACACCAACAATACATATAAAAATCAGGTGACCAACACAATTAACAAGCTCTTTTCCAATCCAAATACATGACTACAAAGAACGTCAGAAGCTTCTTAGCTTTCATATAACCCGTAATAACTACAAGTCTTTTTTTGTCGCACAGATAAATATACAAAAATGTTCTTACCATCTGCACTAAGGTATATCACTGGAAATGAAGTTATAGTGTTTCAATATTTGTAAGTAGTGATTCCATTTACATACTTTGTTTTTACTGTTGTTACTTATTAAGGGAAATAAAACGGCTTGTTTTTATTATTATTCCTATTATTATTAATATTATTTATTATTTCTTACTTTGCACAGCTTCATGCTGGTATTCCTCTCAGCTCGGGGAACTCGCCAGTTCCCAGGGAGTCTGAGAGCTTTCCTCAGGACTATTGCTGTACCTAACAATGCTGCCTTCTGTGCTACTGCTCCTCCCCACTTTGGTACTCCCAACTCCTCCAAGTATCTCTTATGTTTCTTACTCACTGCTCCTAGTGCTCCTACGACTACCGGGACTACTTCAACTTTCTTTAACTTCCATAGCCTTTCTATTTCCTCTGCTAACTCCCTGTACTTGTCTATCTTCTCTTTCTCCTTGCTTTCTACATTTCTGTTCTTTGGTACTGCTATGTCTATCACTGTTCCTAATCTATTCTCTTTGTCTACCACTACTATGTCTGGCCTCCGCGTTTCTATCACTTATTATTATTAATATTATTACTATTATTCTAATAAAACAGTATACATTAGGGGACGGTAATACACTTCATGCATTCGAAACATACATCCAACATTGAGCACCCACACAAACATCCACTCAAACATTGACTATATTATTATATATTGTACATATTAATTTGTAGTAATTTGTTCATGTTTATTTTCTTTTGTCATGTGTTAGTTTGTAGATATTGTATACATATAATGCGCAATAAATTTGCTCTGACTCTAATCAAATTGCCTATGCATTTCTGGTAATCATTGCACAAAAAATATCGTAAGAAATATATGCATAATTGCTCTTGTTTGATGTATGGATATCACTTATATTTGTTATTTTAATAGCTTAATTGAATTTGTAAATATTCAAAATTGTAATTTAACTATAACAAGGCTATCCGAGAGAATCTGAATTTGCTGTATTGGGAGGATTTTTCCATCAGTGCAATTTTGCAAGTGTAAGCAGGTATACACTACCTACTTAGTAAACACTATAAAGAAAGAGAATTGTTGAAGACCTTTGCAGAAGGCAGGAATCTGTTCTCAACTGCTGATTTATAAGATAAAACTATTGTAAGGAATTTTGTATTTTGAAATGTTTACTAAACATTAGTGTAGTTTGAATAAAAATGGTCTCTACGCTTTATGGGAATATTTCAATAGATAATTCCTTCCAATAAAAATTTAAAATAGAATTTCGTTTTTAATTGGATTTGGAGTGCAATTAATAAAATATCCAGATTGCTTGAAGTGATTTATGAGAGGGATGTTACAATTTAACTATGAATGGCATTTAAAGGTTTTATCAGTCATCTATTTATATATTTAAAAGTTTCCGGTAAGTAATCCAATGTTGTTATATTTAGTAAACAGTGTGGGAGCAGTGTCTTGATGCTTCGGCATGATACAGTAGTAAAGGACGTGGTGAGGCTACTGTTCTTAGGCCATGGCTGCGGTCAGGGCTTAGCCATTAGTCGGCCGAAGCCGCTGTCAAAAATTTTGCTTTACGGCTAAAATTCCGGCTAAGATGAATTTCTGAACATTATGATGAACTATTTATTTCCATGATTTTTATTGGTATTTTGTTTTTAAAACTTAGTCGCTTTGACCATTTTATTTAATTGTTCGAACTATGAGCATGTATTAATCGTTCCATTGGAAATTGTAGTATTTCACTTAATAGTATTGAAAGTGGCGATTACGGCAAAAAAATCACAGCTAAAGCATTACGGCCAAAGACTTACGGCCAACAGCCGTCTAAGGTCAAAATATATTTTAAAAGATATTCAAGCAAGGACCCGGGATGACATGAAAATCTATAAATCCAATGATATTGGAAAGACATGTAGAATCTTACTTTCTTTATTTTTGGCTTGCTAAAATCAGGCTGGGAGGTATTTTCCAATTGAAAACAGGGCTTCAACAAAAAAAATAGAACTGTTCAGAGTCATTAATTATAACTTTGGTAATGTTGGTTCCGCACATAAAGCGTTTCAGTCTATGACGCTTTGTACAAATCATAGAATATGCAAAATAGTTATAAATGCAAGAAATCATTTGCATTTATATTGTAGAATCACTTTTAAAATCACCTAAGTGTATTTATTATAGACCTTTATCAGATTTATATGTACCTCAGTTGTATCTTATGGGTTTATTAGCACATAATTGCAGAAGCTTTAGCCAAATATCACTTAATGAATAAGTGTATTTGGATGTTTAAATTTATAGGTTCATTAGCTTGATAGTTGAAGTGCATGTAATCCGAAGATTTACTTATGTTTTGGTTTTAATGTTAGGAACCCTACTTTTGAGGGGAAGGTATTGTGCCTAGTAAGGATGAACTTAGTGGAGAGTGTACTCTATGTATATTACATGTAGATCTCCCTGAGAATTTTAAGCAAATCATGACTTGTTTTGGTGAATTTGTTTATTATTTAATGAAATTTTCAAACTTATGTCTGTTTCAAATATAAATAAGCAAAATATCAGCTGTGGGTTAAAATGATATTTTCAAATATGCTCATGCTATATTGTATGCTATACAATATTATTGAAACTATATATAGAAAAAATATCTAGATTGTGTGAGGTGATTTAATTGAGGGATGTTATACTTAAACTATAAATGGCATTTAAAGGTTTTATCAGTCATCTATTTATATATTTAAAAGTACCCGATGCTTTCAATGGTAGCCAGAAAGAAGTTTTATTCAGAGTGCCACGGCATAAAGGGACACATCCTTACTCCTAACCAATCGCTCTTGTTAAAAAGTGCAGTTGATGCAAAATTGTTTTCATTTTAGTATTTTCAATTATTTTTTGTATTTTATTATTTACAAAATATTTTATTATGGTTTTTGTGATTATGGCACGGGCTTGAAATCAGAGCCCGGTCAAAACTCAGTGCCGAAGTTTTGAAAAGATTAAAGATTTTCTTTGAAAATTTCGAATTATTGAACACGATTTATATTTTCTCCATTTCTAATGTCTATGTAAGGTCTTGAACACAAGGAAGCAACAAAGAACTTCGCTGTTTCTTGATGTGTGCAAAGATATCCCAAACCTATAGAGGCCTTGTACAAAGCCTAGTTGCGGATTAACAGTACAAGAGGAAGAAGAGACGCACTTCTATTACGTGGTATCTTCAGATTAAGAATGGAATTAAAAGTTTTTATGCCATAAGGGTTGAACAAAATTTTATAGGATCATGAAAAATTTTCAAAATCCACAGGCTGTTTAATGTTAAACCTGTTTCTTTTCAAAACATATTTGTTCGGCTTTCCCTGGTTGTAGGAAAGCACTGAGTACTTGACTACATCCACGATAGTAATAATTCAAATTTTAACCGCTATGAAATTGATGAAACGGTCAGGTATAAACTTTGCTGAAAATATGTTCTCACCAAGTGTTGTTTTTCTATACATAAAATAATTCTTGGGGATTCTTATCGGTTTTACATATTTGCTTTCTACTAAATTTCTCTATCATTGCAAACAACAAAACATTGCCAATATCAATGAAATTCAATAATCAATAAATGTTGAATAACATTGCTATATATTTCGGATGATTTCACTAATAAATCTTAGCCAAGAATAATATCTAATAGGAATCTAGAAGTTCTATTTTAGTGATTCTGCTTTAATTTCAGATTTCATTACAATAATCAATATCTACAATGATATAATATTAAAGTTAATACTTCCAAAAACTTTATAATACGCAAAAACAATATTTGTTTTTAAGAAGATGCTTCAAATAACAAATTGTGAGAATTTAACCAATTCTTCTGGCAATTGTTCAAAAAAGTGAAATTTCAAAATACGCTTAAAATCTTATATGAAACAGGCTCATGAAATTTCATGATCAGTTCTACTACACTAAAAACTAGAAGAAAAGAGTTAGGATTCTAGTATCTTCTTAGAGCTCTCAAGAACTACTTAAATATGAAAGATATACTCATTAAATATATCAAAAAAAAGTTTCCTTAGAACTTATGGAAAATTTCTGTTGAAAATGAATACTTTGTTATTTTATCTTGAATCTATCGTAAATACTTAAACCCTTGGCTTATATCTGCTAGTAGAAAAAGTCAATGCCTGAAATTCCACAAACATTGAATAGAGCCAATGAGTAAATTTTGAAAATCCTGAAAAAAATAATTTATTTGGATTATAATCAAAGACGAATACTGTGGCTTCAATTACGAATCGCGTAAAGAATTGAAAGCAGTAAACAAGGATTGCATCAGGCATATAGTAGCAAATGCCTGAAAAATATTAAGCATTAAAATTTAAGTGAATTTTACCAATATTTTTTGGACATTAATATGATACAACTTGCATTTCTCACAGGTCATGAAATTTTCAATCAATAGTGCAACATTTTCTTTATTCATTTTTAATGTATTTTATATTTTAAATATTACTATAACGTACGTAAATGAGTATTTGAAATTGTCTTTTGATTCAAATGATATTTCATAATAGACAAAAAGTCTTTCATTTTTTTATCTCATGCAGTTCATTTTTTAAATCAATTTGATACTTGTGGACATAAACTGCTTAAGTGCACATTGTATGCTTTCAAGAGAAGCATAAAAAATTGTATAATGACTAATTTATTGCTTGACAAAATTGTGCTTTGAAATTCGCTTAAATCGATTTCCGCTAATAGTTTGCTAAAGAACTTTGGAGGAATATGTGTGATAGTCCATTCTGAAGTAGCATACAATAGCATTGCGAAAGTAGTTTAGCTAAAAACTCATTCGACATATATGCTTAATGCTTAAAATAAAAATGTCAAAAAATGATAAAAGTTTATGAAAGTTTAATAAAACGTGCTGACTTTTATTTATGAAATGTTGACAGGATATGTTCACTAAAAAGTTAAACATTTTTATGTTTAGGCTTTTAATTTTGTAAATATTATCCAAATAATTATTTCTTTTTCTTATGGAAAGCTGTTTACGTAATTGAAATTTAAAATTCAGTTTGTTGTACAAAAGGAACTACAATATTGCAGTAATTATTGTAAAGGATTACTTTCAGTCTTTGAACGATATCTAAATATTTTCATTTATCCATGCATGTGATAAAAGATTAAATAATCACAACATAATTTTATTCAAGGTTCTTTTACAATTACTAACCTTCTCGATTATCTAAATTCTATATTTGGATAAAAAATTAGAAAACACTGCATTTCAAGGGGAATATAATTTTGTAAAAAAATATATATATATATATATATATATATATATATATATATATATATACTAGTACCTCCCACTAGGCACACAATTCTAACAAATTGTAAATATCCTCCCACTAAATACACTTGTTTTATGTGCTTTATGAGTAACTTATTAGTAAGATAGGGCAACAAAAACTTGATTTAACTAATTTTGCATAACTTTAATAAATAATACAAATCTTTCAGCAAAAAGGAATAAGAAAGAATATTTTGGCATATATTTATAAAAAAGTAACTTAATTTGAGAATGTTGTAGATACATTTATAGTTAGAAAAAGAGTATTTAGTCCACCGTATTAAAGAATTTGGTAAAAGCATTTTTGAAGAATAAATAACACTTCTCTCTCTCTCTCTCTAAATATATATATATATATATATATGCAGGAAAACCTCTGAAAATTAACCATCTCATAAGGTGGACAACTTTTGTCCCGCTGGTAGCAGTTCTATGCAGACCACAACCCGCCCGTATAAATCTATGTCACCATAATCGTTCAGCTTAGTTAAAAAATATTCGCTGAACCAATTTGCTCATTAGAACTGCCAGATCTTTTCTACATTTATTCTAGAGCATGAAATAAATATCTGCAATGTTAAGTGTAGTTGATTGTATTAATTCCCAGGAAATTTGTATTTGAAGATGATTTAGTAAATCGAAACCGGTTAGATATGAACCTCAGCACTATTGATTGTAAATATATTTAATCAGAATTGTTGACAGAGAGAAGAAAATTTTGTGAAATTAAGAAAACTGCACTTGATGGTTCAAAAAGAATAATTAAGAAATACAATTCTTAAAGAACTTTATTGAAAAGAAAATAATTCAAAAATTTTTGTCAATATCAATTCCAGAACATCTTAGATCTTATTCTGTTCATTTTAGAAAAAGTCAATTGAAATCTTTAAAGTCTGTTTTACGAGATTCAATCAAAGAAGTAAAGAGAGTTAAATATAAATTTGAAGACGAATTACAAAAAACTAACACCCCATCTCGTATATTTGTAAGATAGTAAGCAAGATTATAATTGTAGAAATTTCCCAAATTCAACTTTTAGAAGATCGTCAATGTGATATTAGTCCATTTAAGTTGAAAAATAGTCAAGAATTTATGATCAAAACAGCTTACATCTGACTAAAAAGAATCTTTATCATTTGGAAAAATGATATCATGTCAAGCATTTTCGAAGAATAAATAACACTTCTCTCTCCCTCTCTCTCTATATATATATATATACAGTAGTGCTTAAAAGTAATGAAACACCTACTTTGGTTTACAAAATATGTAATTCAGCAATAGAGGAATAATATTATTTGCATAAAATAATTCCAGTAATATGAAAAAGAAGTGCAACCCCATTCTCTTCAAGAAATTGCTTTGTTGCGCGTGCTGTGTGGCATGGAGCCCCGTCATGTTGGAATACATCATCAGGGCTAAGGTAAGGAAGTAGGTTTTGGGAAAGAAGAGAACAATATTCTCGACTGTTAAGGTTTGTATCAACTTTAACAACTTTTCGGAGGCCACATTTTTTTATGAACCACAATAATATACAGGATCCGCCTCCAAACTTCACAGTCTTTGCAGTGTACCTTGGCTTCCCACGTTGCTCTGCACCTGGAGGTCGTCTCACAATAGTTCTGCGGCGTGGATGCAACTCTATTTTAGCTTCATCACTAAAAACAATGTTTGCCCAGTCTAGGTCTCTGTTGCCCTGATTTGAGCGACACCAATTTAGTCGAGCCATCCGCTGCTTTCTGGTGATTTTTGGTTTTTGAGCTGCCACACGGCTGACCAGACCTAGTTTCTGCAAAATTCTTCTCAAAGATGATTTGCTGTAGGCCCCACCATTGCACCATCCTTGCCTTAGCTGGGTAGCATTAAGAGTTGGGTTCGCTCTAGCCATTCTGGACAACAAACGCATATCTCCAGATGTAGATTTAGAAGGTCGCCCACTTTTCTTTTTAACTTCTGTGGACCCCTCTGCATTAAATCTCTTAATTAAACGACTGACAGTTGCCGCTGAAGAATTGACAAGCCTGGATATTGCCCTTACCCCAAGACCTTCCAAGTGCTTGCTGATGATGAGATTTCTAATTTCCTCAGGTGTGTATTTGGGCATTTCCAGACGCCACATTTTTTTATGAACCGCAATAATATACTAAAGAAAACAACTGTTTCTGAAAGATTAAATAGAAAAGTTTAATTGCAAAACTTGTGTTTCAATACTTTTAATCACCATCAGATGACTAGGGTAATCTTTGATGTCGGACTTGAGTGGAAATAATATAACAAATTATTGCTTTGAACCTCATATTGTTGTAAACAACATGTTGCCACACCAATGGTGCAATTGACATTTTCCCAGCCACCATGTCTCCACAATAGTGGGTGGTTCATTATTTTACAACACAGTGTTTCATTACTTTTAGTCACTACTGTATATATATATATATATATATATATACAGGAAAACCTCTGAAAATTAAATGCTCTTGAACTAACCATCTCATAAGGTGGACAACTTTTGTCCCACTGGTAGCAGTTTTATGCAGACCACAACCCGCCCGTATCAATCTATGTCACCATAATCGGTCAGCTTAATTAAAAAATACTAACACTCCAGTAAAATGACATTTGAACATATTCTTTCATTAATATCAGAAGATCGAATCCAATTTTGCACAACGTCCTAAAAAATTGTTAAATATTGTCTGCTTAAATGTAAAATTTATGTTCAACAATATTATATATGAGCAGATTGAAGGCTATGGGAAAAGCCTTGGAACCAACATTAGCTTGCTTTGCAATGGGCATTGTTGAATCAACATTGGTAACGTAAAAATAACTAAACCTCTATGTTACCATCGATAAGTCGATGATTTTTTGTTTTTTTGTTAGATCTAATGATATTGATAATTTCTTACAACATATCAATGGACCTGTTGAAGAATTGAAGTTGACCGTTAAAAAGAAAAATGCAATCAATTGAATTTTATGGATGTAACAATTGCTAAGAATGAAGAGGGCTACAAAACATCTCTCTTTAGAAAACTAACAGACACCAATTTATACATCCCACCACATTTATATTGCGATCCTAGATACAAAATCAACATTGTTAAGTGCTTATTTATCGAATAATAAAAATATCTTTGATTATGAAAGTCTAATTGATTTGAAAAATAATTATTAAACAATTAACGTAAATTATAATTTATATGAAATCTTTAGGAAAAATGGCTCCTCACATAAAATTATTAAAAATTACATTGATAAAGCAATCAGCTCAACACCTGCTCACAAAGAAGAACATGAAGTAAGAGACGTACCGAAACCTATTTATTGGAAACTACCATACATCGTCTCAAACATTAAAAAACTTAAATCAAATGATTCGACCATTAAGAAAGCACGTAAAAATCAGTGAAAAAAACCAATATCGTACCCATTAAAGACTGACTATATTTTCCCGAACAAAGATACCATCCAAAAATGTCTAGTTCTTCATTGTATATGAATAATATTGTGAAGAATATGAATGTTCTTATATCGGAGAAACTATCCGAAATTTTTTAACAAGAATTAATAAACACATTTCGGAACACATAAGATCAGAAGTTTATACACATACGCTTCAACCAAGATCAGAAATTTTAATATAATTATGAGAACATCAAATACTAAAATCGCAGACGTAATAATTATTAACCATGTCAAAAAGTCGAAATTATTTCACAGACAGAAAACTTCTAGTTCTTTTCTACATTTATTTTCAAACATGCATTAAATATCTGTAATATAAACTGTAGTTGATATTAAAATTATTAATTCACTCAAAATTTGTATTTTAAAATGATTTAGTAAACCGAAACCGGTTAGATATGAAAGTCATTAGTATTGTTTCTAAATANTTGTTTCTATATATATATATATATATATATATATATATTACTTTAGAATTATTAAAACAATTTGTTTATCCAGCTAAGTGTTTAAGTACGTTTTATAAATAATCATGAATTTTTTATAACCATTTGATCAGCTTTTCAAACATACTAAGCAGATGTAGTAAAATGACAGTTAAATTTAATTCAATGCCCATTTCTGTCGAGAAATTGAATGAATTTCGATAGAAATTGAAGTAAATCATAACATGATCTCAAATTATTATTATCAATATCATTATATTTTGACATGTTTTGACATTGCACTATCATTATCAAAATTTGCATATTACAATATCTAAAACAAAAATTTCCCTGAAATATATAGTTATAACATAATAAATTATAATACTTAATCCCAAAATTATATGGTTATTATATTTACTAGATTGAACATATTTTTTGTTGCAGCTTGGTTAAATAGTTCGACTACAAGGTATTTAACTGAAAATTAATAGGCATGGCATTTTAAGATAAAGTCAGGAGCAAACTTTGTGTAAGACTTTCAGTCGACCCATTAGCCCTCAAGTTTATCCATTAATATGGGGCTAGATTGGACATTAGATTGCTTTTTCAGGCAATCTCTTATACATATATTTATTAATAGCTATAAAAACGTAAAGGAAATCAAAAGCGTTCTACATACAGTGCCATTCAGCCAAACATTACATGTAATACTTGAATGCTAAGTGACTAGTTAGAGGGCCTTATATATATACATATATATATATAGATCGCACTTGGTTAAAGCCTGGAAAATAAAGATGCATTTCTTTAACAAATTTGCTTAGAGACTTAAAAATTCGCATTATCATTATGCTGAAGCTGTTTGAACCTTTATAAAGCAACTACTATTAGGTGTTTAATGTCTTCTATAAAGAAATTATAATAAAATAAATTATTCAAACACTTACTGTCAGATTTTTCGATTATATATAATTTGCAGACAGTATTTACAAATAAAGTTACATTTATTTTGGTTGATGAGAATCTATTTCCAAGATGCTATATTTATTTAAATGTATTCAAACAATATCGAGTGGGATTGAGTCTTAAAAATCATTTGAATAGATCACGCACAATTTCAATATGTTATTATTAGCCAATTAAATTGTTCCAAGTGGCAATTTATATACCCAAATTTCAAGCTGTGTAATTTTTTAGTATTTCATAGTGGATTCATAAATGCGCATCAAATTTATTAAGTTGGACATTCATTAACTGCAGTTTGCGCTTTATTTAAGTCCCGTTAAAACTCTATGATGATCCTCACAGTGCTACAACAACTACTCGTTTCAAACAAGCAGGCTCAGATCTATTTAAACTATAATCAGGTAGGAGCTTGCGCCAATTCTTAAAGAAGAACTCGAAGGTCAGTAGGATTCAAATGCTATTGGCACTGCTTCACAATCTACAACTATATGTGTCGGTGGAATTCCTTCATGCAGTGTATAGTGAATTCCTACACATCAACTTGGTGTCTATATCTATCCATATAAGTTATTGTGCAAAATGAAACTTTGTGAAGGACGCCAAAGAGCAAAAATTTGTTTTCACGCAATTAATGATGTCCAAGAATATCGACTTGGAGAAAGTTATGGGGACAGAGCTGTTTCCTTTTGACAGCTATTTTTGGAGTTTTGTCAAAAACAGGGTCTACTTCAAATTCATTTCAAAATCTTGAAGAACTGCAACAAAGAATGGTCGAATAACGTGCATACAATTGCTTAACATGAATGGCCGCGTTGTGGATACTCAAAAACCCGCCCACCACTTTTTTGTTTCGGTTATTCTTAAATAGTTAAATACGACACAGATTGTTCCAAGTCTATTCTAAACTTAGACTTTGCAAGCAAGTGCCTAAATTGTGGTTGTTTCTCGTTGGAAAACAAAGACCTTTTCAAGAAATCATAAGTACCTTATCACGGCTATCTCAAAGTACAAGTTTCAATATTACTGAAAAGGCCCTGCAAGATGGTTAGAGTTCAGGTTCAAAGATGGGTATATGAAATTAATGGCACTACTAACATTAAAATAATTATTCCTGACATTTGGATTAAAATTATTTACTCAAGCTCCCCAAAAGAATGCGGAATGCAATGTCTTCACATGGACATAGAACAAAGTATTACTGCTGTTATCTCAGAACATTGTTAAGATTTTATTATTCAGCCACTTTGACAACTCTTATGTGTACATATACATTTTCGAAGGATAAAGGTATGTAAAAATACATAAGTTAAACATTGTTTAATTTTCAGTCAATCTACAAAAATATAATCTAATAAAAGTGATAAGCTTTCGTTTGTATTTGGTTTATTCACAAAGTGAATTTAAACGATTACTTCATAAGATGTGGCCTGTTTAATTGCTGATTTATCTTATCCTAAAGTTTCTTTGCAAAGCAAATATTGTTGAACATTTTAAATAAAAGGTAGGTTATTAACGAGATACTCTGTTCTGTCAGGTTGCATTCATTAGCGATTAATATGTTTGCTCTCATTTAAAAACCTGCCAGATGTAAAGGTTGGCATTTGATTAAGTGAAATATTTATTTGAAGTCTATCGAGACTTTGAATAAAAACCAATCAAAGAATAACACTAGAAGAATATGAATATAAAAAAAATATTTTTGTTTCACCAAAAAGTTCGTTTCTAAGAACATTAATTACTGAAGACTACATATACATGCTCTCTTTCGCAAAGAAATTAATAGAATAAATTAAGGAATCGATTTTTATTGTCAATAGTGGATAGCGAGCAAGAAATAAAACGACCTAGCTTCTACTTTGACCAAAATAGATTATTCTCAAATTTGTGCNCATTGACTTAGAACAACTATCAAAAGACAATGAGGGGTACCAATTCCTATTAGTGATGGTGGACAACTTTACAAAGTATGTGAGAATGATCTTGATGAAGAACACAACCACAGAGACTACAGCAGAAATAGTAATGAAGGAATGGATACTGCAACTCAGGCCGATCGAAACGATTATATTGGATAAGGGACCACAATNTGAATAAAAACCAATCAAAGAATAACACTAGAAGAATATGAATATAAAAAAAATATTTTTGTTTCACCAAAAAGTTCGTTTCTAAGAACATTAATTACTGAAGACTACATATACATGCTCTCTTTCGCAAAGAAATTAATAGAATAAATTAAGGAATCGATTTTTATTGTCAATAGTGGATAGCGAGCAAGAAATAAAACGACCTAGCTTCTACTTTGACCAAAATAGATTATTCTCAAATTTGTGCGCCTAATTTTTTCATTTGAATTCTCTGTCTCATGTTAGTCCCAAAGAAATATTTAGTCCCAAATGCCGGTAAATCCCATGGTAATGAGTGATCCCTCAGAGCTATATTTCATACTTTCTATTATATAATAGATTTTACAATAAGTAAGATCATATTATTTTTTAAGTTAAGATAAACACGAATGAACCATCAGAAATTATGTACCTTGTTAGTTAAAAAATGAACATTCCAAAATTTTATAGCTTGAAAAACTTCGTTTTTGCACTAACACACCCTAGGAATCAATTTTAAGGATAATTTAGATGGATTTGCAACTTTATCCAATAACGTAATCCTGATTGGCTAGACGTGATATGAGCGCAATTCATAAAATTCATCGCAGTAGTAGTATAAATTATGCGGAATTAAAAAAACTTTGTATTGGTCTTTTCTTTTACTAAAAGGTTATTTGAGTAATCACAAATGGTAATGAAATTGTTGCAACTTACCAATCTAAATTTAGGAGAAATATTACAATGAAAATGTAATCATGCTTTGTAGAAATTTAATTACAATGAAAAATTTTGTGATTATGGACATAAATTGAAATATAACGAGACCATTCAATATCAATTTTTTTATTAAAAATTTGTTGAAAAAAATTAACGCGTTTAGTGGATGTAAGCTTGTAATAGGCAAATGGATTGTAGCACATGTTCATTCGTTATAAGGCATTGATGGTAAAATCCACTTTGTACATCCTTGAATAGTTTTAATCACTACTTTTAGCAATAGGCATTTATCAAGCTTGTGTACAATATATTAGTTTGGGGAAAAACATGAGGTTAAGCTATGTAGAATTGGTTGTAATGGCAACTAGTCTTTAAATTTCTAACCGTTTGTAACTTATACATACACATACCGGTGTGTGGTCGTGTTTTGAAATGTTGATGTATTCGGTATTTGTGTATCACGAAATATTTCATCGTGTATAAACTTAGTATTTTTGTGTAAGTATTTCGTGTATTTGTGCATTTTGCTTAAATCAATATTAAGGAAAAGAAATGTAGTTGTCTTTAGTCTTGTAAATCACAATTATAAAACAATTTACAAGAAATTGTAAGAGATATCTAGGGTCGTGTTTAAGCTATTCTTACAAATTTTCAAAAATTTCCCAACTTAAGTCAATTCTGTTTGCTGCTGATTCGGAGACCAAATACTGAAAACAGGTTTTCAACGGAGCTGACAGGTATTGAAAGAAACATAAATCAATTCAAATTTTTACAAGTATTTCGTGTGTTTTAAAACTGTTAATAAAAATGTGATATTTTACCATGTACCGTGAGCAACAAGCTGATACATTGATACATGTATTACCCATCAAAAGTGACGTTTCAGTTATTGACTGAATGATTCGACAATCTGGGCTCCCGTGAATCTGTATCCATAGATATCCACTTGATATGGATTAGAAAATATATTTTATGAATAACCATGGATCATTGTTGATAATACATATAAGCTAATAGATCTATTCATCACTATAGTAAAAAAATTTTAAGTAAAACAGGTTGAAATGAACAATAAATGTAAACTCAACGCCAATTTTTTACAAATCTGTAAATATTATACATGTGAACCAAACACATTGTACCATGAGAGCTAGTTACATGTTTACTAGGGTGGATCGAAAAAACATAATTACTTGAAATTTTATGGCAGTGTTATTTTTGGATTTATTATGATTTGAAACAAGCAAAAAAATGAAAAAAACTAATTTAAATGTATGCTTGCAATCGCACCTAATCAAAATAATAATGCATGGATTAAGCTGCTGAATTTTACATATTTGTATTGTTTTTGAATAGCTAATGACCTCAACAATGCTTTATTTAGATCTGTCTACAATTTTTATTCAAAAAGATTGCATAATAGTAAACATTGTTTACTATAATAATCAAATTATTAGGTCTTGCTTGTGTGGTGTGTTTTGAATTTTTCGTAGGTGAATATCCTGGTGGATATGGATCCCACGTGATTCGATTATTGCAATTTTTTGTGTATTTGATTGGATTCTTGACTAGAATAATCTTGTTAACGAAACACTACACACATATACTGCTGAGAGAAGAATCAATTGCATACGCTTCAGACAAGCTTAATAACCTTAAACGCCTGGAGAATTTTGAAAATTTGTCATGATCATATACAAAAATTGTAAAGGCATATAGCTCAAAACGATTAACGCTATGTGTAATCTGAAAGCACCGCGTGGAAGAGGAGAATCTCCTCTTTCACTTACCCTCTTAGTCCGCAACCTGGTTTTGCGAGTTCTGACTTTGTGCAACGGAATGCCTCAATGGGTTTGGAATATCCTTGCACATATCAAGAAACAGTCAAAGTTCTGTGTTCCTTCCATGGGCTCAAAACCTTCTAACTGCATTAACACTAGGTATAGAGAAAATTTAAACCTTTCTTAAAAATTCAAATATTTTCAAAGAAAATTTTTTAATTTTTTCAACGCTTTAACAGAAATCATCAACATTGCATTAAAGAATGTTCCCCAATAAACCTGTGCATGCCTCATTATTTTAAATTTGCTAATAGGCTTGGAGAAAATTCTTTGTATGTGTGAAAAAACGTTTTTTTTGTTTTATAATGGAAGTTACTCAATGTAAGGTTGTAAGTTTATAGAAATTCCCAAATAAACTTCAATCTCAGAAAATGTAGAGGCTCTAAAATCCAGTCCATACACGCATGATTAAATATATAAAGAAAACAATTTAACATAAACCATTTCTTATTGTTTAATACAGATAGAACTAAAGAATGTAATATAGTTGAAGGGTACGCCAATTTCGATGCACCTTTTAGTTTTTGATTTCAGAATTAAATAGAAATTACTCATTTGTTGAGACGTCTGCGATAAAATTTTATGCAAAAGTGTGTTGAATATGAATTCTTGTGAGTTCTTATGATTTCATACGCTCACTCAAACAATAGAATTTTTATGAGAATCCTCTATTCTCCAGAAATCAAAGCGCCCCAAGACTTTAAGTTATAACATCATAAAAGTCGCTTATCTTTTATACAAATAAATTAAAATCAAAGCTTCAATCAGCAAATGATGAGAAATGTGTAAACAAACTCTTTCTCGCTTGACAGACATTTACAATTTTTAATATTTTTTGTAAATTAAAACGATCCACGTTCCTCAACATTTCAAATCTTGTAAATTCCCTCTTATTGACAAATCAAAGAACCTTATCTTGTCTAGATACAGAGAAACTGTAAGGAAAGTGTAAGGAAACTGTTGTTAACACTATTCTAATTACGTCGTAGACAGTGGCGTACCCAGGGGGGGACATGATGGGAAGTCCCCCCCCCCGTCAGGTTTCGAAATTTAATTTTGACTGGATAAATCAAAAAATATTTCGTAAAAAATTGCAAAATTTAAAATCTAGGATCGTGAAATGCATTTTTTAGGGTATAGTTTCTCAATATTTTCAAAAATTTTCGTGGGGCTTCGTCCCGCAATAGGGAATAACAATAATGTCCCCTCCGTCAGAAAATCCTGGGTACGCCCCTGGTCGTAGACATAATGGAAAAGAATATTTCCAGAGACTACTGGATTGATATTTAATGGTCTCTGTGTATTTCACGTATTTTTACGTGAAACTAATTTATTTCATTGGTTCCATGGTACACTAATCATTTGCGTTGCTTTTCTACACTTTTTCAATGTTGAAGTTTGAAATGTTAGATTTTGTGTAATATTTATTACCTTTAACTATAAGATTATTTTAGTTTCAATTATTAAAAATATAAAATAAATTAGAGGAAATTTATACTTTCAATTACATATTCAAATAAACAATGTTTAATCTCTTTACCCTATCGTGTTAAAATTGGCATCATATACAAACTCCCGATTTTCGTTTCAGTTTTTGAATTGTAGTACTGGCTTCGTTTTTTATAAGAATTGTTTTTATAAGTATCATATAAGTTCAAAATTCTCAAAATTCCGAAGGCTAAAAATTTTTCATTGTTAAACTGTGTGTCATTTGATCTGAAAATATATACACTGGATTTGTTTATATTGTTAGAAAAATTTTGTTTTTCATAATTCCTGATTCTTACGTTTTGTATGTATGAAAATTTTGAATTTTCAAATAATGATACCTCTTATTAACTCTTATAAGTTCTATTTGACCTACGGAATTTACGAATCAAGTAAGAATGATTAAGGTTTGGCTGGATTTATGGAATTCATATAAAAAGGAAATAGTGTAATTGTATTTACTGCATACTTGTAAAATGATGGTCCTTTGAATTATTGATAGTCTTGCGGGGATAAATTTGGTTGTATTTCATTTACGAGAACAAATTTGCAGACTTTTTCATTATCATGGTAAACAAAATAGGTCTTTAGTGAAAAATTTATATTTATAATTAGTATTTCTTAGTGATACTGAGAACTGAGTATAATAATGACGTATAAAATGTTTGCCGTTTGTTTAATGCAATTAAATACCAGCAGAATGGATTTACACATAAAAATAGAAATGAATGGAATTCACTAGGAACGAGTAAATTCCCTAATGACTTTGTAAACAATTGTAGCTGAATTTCTTTGTGCTCTCAACTGACGGGCAAACAATCAAAAGTGTTTGTTCTTAAGCTGTGTGTGGAGTCATGTATTTTATAATACTAACAAATTTTAAATGGATTTCAAATAATTTGATAATTCCAAATTCAAAGCTATTTCATGTACATATTGCGACAATGAAGCTTTGTGGAAATTAAATGTTATGAAGATAGGTTTTGGTGAAGTATAAATCCCATTAATTTTTGACAATCATTTGAGTTCTCGGAGAGAATCAGAGTATTTGAAATCACTAAGATAGATAAGTCAATTTCTTTTGCTCACAATGATTTTATGTAGACTACACTGTGTGACAAGAAATTTTTTTTCTTAGTTGAGCACATTTTTTCGGTGTTTCTGGTCAATTTGATGTTGCTAAAACGAATTTGATGTGATCTTCACAGTAGAAGCCATACTTCAGGAAATATCATGAAATTAAGTTTATGGCTTAAATAGATTATTGTATATACAAATCGGAAATTTAGATTCCAAAAGTCCTCAAATGAATTTTATAATTGCATATGGACATCTAATTGAATTTTGATTTTAATGTCAGCAGTTGTTTTTGTTCATCCAAAGCCCATGAGGTCAAAATATAGTCTAAATTGGATCATTTTCTAATTGCTGTATTTGAGATATTATCAAGACTTTTAGTTTTCAGGAAACATTTTTTTAGTGATCAAATAATTAATAAATAGATTGCTTTCATTGATCTGAGCCTACAGAGGTCAAATTATATCCCAAATCTGCAGATTTCAAATGTTCTAGATAAAACCATTCATATAGAAAGTCTCTTGAGTAGTTGATGTAATTTTGCTTTTTTATCACTAAACAACCAAAATTTTCAAGAAAAACATTCCATTGATAGTTCAGAAAATGAAGTTTAGTAGACATCATCACTAGCAATACCTCATTTCCTCAATGTAGCAAAGAATATCCCAGTTTGTATCATGCTAAAATTTAGCTTTGCAACAAATGAATTCAAATCCTTTTGACAAGAATACTGAAGATCTTGAGAATTTGTGTTAGATAATCCACTATCAGATGGGCTCACTTGTTCCTTGAAAATTTTATTGTAGGTTTGACTTTAATATCAAGACATTTAAGTATTGAAGATAAATGCTGTAAGTTACAAGTTCACAAGATGAGTTGATAGCAGGATATACGAGCAAACCCCTTCTTCAAAGACAAAAAATAACAGTCGCTATTGTGGTTTCTCAATTCATGTTAAAAAAAAAGAATAGAAAATGATTGGTGATCTTCAACTAGCCAGGACTCAAGCATAGCATGGCAGCTGGAATATATTACTTGAGTGTAAAGATCCAATGCCCAAAAACAAATAATGTGTCAGAATATTTCGTTTGCCCCAACCCTATATTTGTAATGGGTTGATTTGCGAGAATATATCTATAAATGTAACAATGAATTCACACAACTCTTGCATTTATAAATTTTTTTCCCATCCTGATACTCAATGTAACTCATCACGACAATTGAAACCAAGTTTAATGAATTATTGCTGGAAAAGAATAGCAGAGAAGGTATAATTTCAATGGTCCAATGCGTACATAGTCTTTGACATTAACTGAACAACGTAATGAAGGCTTTCAAAAACTTAGAATACACATTTATAATGTAAAATGACATTCAAATTCGTAATTATCGACCCAAAATTGACTGAAATCAGTGAAAAAATTTAATCAACAAAATTTTATGTCACACCGTGTTATTAATAGTTAAAGCGATAAAATAATTTTTGTGCTAATGTGAAATTTGCGGTCTGTATGATATTGATAATAAGTGAAATAAATTCATTTTATAATGCTAAAACACTTGTTTTCTCCTTTGTTGCAGTCTAATTAAATTATGTTAACATGATTTGCTCATGACAACAATTCAACATCTGTCTAATTCTAATATTTTATAAGTGTCAACGGTTCTCGCAAGCAAAGTTATTCATTTTTTGTATTATATCACAAACGCAATACTCAAAGATAACAGGGAATAATAACTTTCCTTACTTATCAAGAGTTTTTCTCAATTTTCAATACCAGTTGTAAAATTGCAAAATATCAATTTCAAGTCAAATATTCTATGATTAATTGTCAAATTTAGTTATTTTTATTAATTTTAGTGCTGACAATGGTAAATATATAAAAAATATTAGTTTAGATGATATGTACACATCATGTTCATAGTTAATTCCTTAGCTGGTGACATAAAAATTATCACTAGATGCATGATGGCAATTTAAAAAATAATTGTTTACTATTTGTTTATCTTCTTAATTTACAAACTGTAAGAAAGGTTTCTAAAGAATTTTTGTCAAATGAAGAAAATTTTTTACTTTTCTTACTTAAATGTCAAAGCGAATATAATGTTGTAAATGTATGTAGTAAATCTGTTGCCAATTCAATATTTGCTTTTTCCTGCTTCATGCTTGGCATTTTATACTTCACTTCGGTCTCTTCATTGACACAGATGAGTCTGAAATTTAATGAAACAACTTTATGATATACCAATGTACTTCCAGGAATTATATTCATTTAGCATTCGGGTTTGCTCGCAACGGTTCTTCGGCAAACGCAGAATAAGAAAGATATCAACAGAAGTTCATTTACTGATGACATCACATCAAGTGCTCCCATTTGGCCAGTTACGTCAATGATTGAATTTTTTTTATTCACCAAGAGCATATCCGTAGGTTTGCATGCAGCAGATAATAAATAGATTTTGAAGCACCAGATGTAAAAATTAGTTATTTGTTTCACATCAGAAGCTAAGGTTGCCTTATTAGCTTATATATATATATATATTGTATTGGATTTTTAAAGAAATTTCTAATATATAAAATTTGGTGCAAATTTTTATTTATAATCCTTAATTTGCCTCTTTTCCCAAAACGATTGGATATTTAAATGTGATATGTTCAGATCATTTATATGTTCAAGATTAACCTTTGTATTAGAAATCTAACGATGGTATATAGTTTATAGTTAATTGTTCTTAGATAAACATCGGAAAGAAATGCATTTTACATAGAGTATCAATTTTCAACAAGAATTCATAATTAGTTGATCAATTAGCATATATATGTATTTGTAATTATTTTATATACTGAGATAGCATTGAAACCCACAATTTTTCTCTTTATAATTGCAACCAAATTTCCAAATGTGTATACTTGGCCCTGACATTGTGGAATTCTAAAAAAGATTACAATCATCAAAATTTTCAATTTTCAGAATACACTGAATTAATTAAATGTAAAAGAGAGATGTGTTTCTAGTTCACTAAGGTGGCCTTGCTAAAGTTCTTTGTATTTGAATTTCAATCTTCATAATATTTAAGTACTGATTTTTAGGCATTTCTGAATTGTGATCAATACATCATGATTACATTTCAATACACAAGAAATTTCTGCTAAGGAAAAAGAACTCTAGATAACTTGAGAGTTTTAATTCAGACTATTTTACGCTTTGAAGTAAATGAAGTTGCGTTATTAACATCAAAAATTTCATTTTATTGGTTGGTACGATTGCGGTGCAAGAGTTGTGTTTCTACGTCTTACACTCCACTAGTTACTACATAGAAAAACACTCAATGCATTGGATTTAACACCAATAAACGTGTTCTAATTAGACAACTAACCGCTGTTGTCGGAAGAAAAAGAGACATTTATATATGCATTGTATTGCTAGATAGATATGAACGTTTATTTAAACAATTCTGGCAAATTCACTCCAGACAAAAGTAATTTACTGTGTCAAAATTGCTTTCCTTCGGAAATTCTTGCGAATTCTACAATGAGTTGCTATCTTGATTTCATATCATTTACTGAACATAAAAGTACATGTAGTTTTCATAAAATTTGTGATACATAATCCTAAATATTTCTAAAATGATGAAAATTTCAAGTTTATCTTGTAAACATATTTCAAATTCTTCACTATATTATTGCCATACACCAAGGCCAACTTTAAACTCACTCTGAAAATTGCTGTGGATTTTACTTAAATGAGGCAATTAAACACCACTTCACAGGCCAGCATTTGGACATAGTAAGTTGTTTTGAGAATCAAATGCAAAGAATAGGATATTTTTAGCGTCTCCCAAATAATTAATCATTTTGCTTTATTTGATATTGTGCTAAAAACTATGTTAAAAACTGAGGTCATTCATAATAATCAATAAGTTTTCTACAATTTATTATCAATTAATTCACCTAAATTTATGCTAACGTTAGAGAGGTTGACTGTTAAAGATGTTTATTTCTAAAGACTCTTTTCACTTAATTACCTGCATAAGACCAGAATTTCATCGAAGAACCATTAAAATTTCCATTTACTCCCTAACTGATTTGAACTAAATGCAACGGTGGTAGGACTTCAGAATTGAAAGAAATTTCGTATGTACCTTAATCAAAATGTTGAAATACTTTTCTGTTTTTGACTTTTTTATGCCTTCATTATTATTTTCAGTATTAATATTCGCCAGGCAGTCTTTAAAATAGGTCTCGTATACAGTTATAGACTCTAGGCCGATAGTATGTTATTTCAAGGTCGTCTTAGGCATGGGATGATATTTTGCAGCAGGTGAAATTAATTGATAATCTGTTTTCATCACCTTAGTAATGCAAATTAACATTCATCTCTGCAATAAAGATAAAGAGTTTTTTAGTGTATACAAATATAGGATTTCGAAGAACACACAATGATGGGAAAATGTTAATGGCAATTGATTACTCGCTTCATTGCTTCTAAAAGATTTCTTACATCTGGAAGTAAGAGAGTTATTGGAGTCAACACAACTTCAGAGAAAATGTGAAGTATCAGTGTGTTTAAAGTTTAATCATTCCTTACTTTAGACTTTGCTTAGAAAGTAATACAATATTTATATTCAGCGATTCTCTTCAAACATAATTCTATTATTTTGTTTTTATGCGTCGCGTCTACTAAATTCAGAAACAACAAAGAAATCTTTAACGAGATGAAATTGTGAGTAACTCCTCAGAGGTTACATGTTTGGCATCAGAACACTTTATGGCTAACCCAAAAAATATTTTGGTTATTCAAACTAATTATAAATATTCATTTTGGGTTTATATATTTCAACAATATTTTGTAAATTCCTCCAATTGATTTCATATTATTCTGGGTCAGCTACAATTTTGCAACTGCTCCGCCAAAGCAAACGATTATGCAGGTGGACATAGATATATAGAAGCGGATTGCGAGCTGCATAAACTTGCTGCGTGCAGGCACGAAGGACTAAATATTTTACGGTGGTGGCTATTCTATATTTTACAGGCATGGGTGTAAGTCCCATCTTCGAAAGCCCCACCAAACCCATTGAGGCGTATGCAAACTCTGAGGTCGCACCGCAGAAGATGCCGTAGTTTAAGATTACAGTCAAAGAGAAGACGCTTTTCTAACTTGTGATGCTTTCAGATTTTGGAACTTTTTATTAGTTACAAGCGTTTAAACCATAATTTAAGAATTCCACAGAAGGTTAAATAGACAAGATCTATTGCCAATTATGAAGTTTGTACATTATCTAAAAATCATTTGAATTTCTAGAAATCTTTCTGCTAAACTACTCTACTTGTAAATGAATTATCACAAAATTATAACTTTTTTCAACATATATTTTCACCTTACCCTTAATAGTACTTAATAAAAGGTCAATTATCACTTAGTTCATCTGTCTCCTAAAGAATTGACTTATTCAGACCATTTCGAGTACGTTTTTTGCCAAGTCATAAATGGAAATCATTATAGGCCTGATTTATTTTTAGTGCTGCATATTTTTCGTAAACAAATACACTGGAAACTTCACAAGGAAGTTACACCCTTCAAAATAAACTCGCAATCGTAAGTTTCACATTTTCAAATATGAACTAAACAAATATACTTCAAATAATTTTTCAAATTTCTTATCTATTTGTAAATAATGAATAAATAACAGACAAAAGTAAACGTCATGAATTAAAATAATTTAGAAACATAACTCCAATCAAAAGAATTTTACAATGAAATCGCAGTGTTCATTCTTTCAAGTAGAACACCAACAAACGGTGCCGCAATAGCACTTTAATTTACTGTGAACAGAAGCTGGCCTCATTAGTTAATGAAAACAAATGCAGGACATTTTCTTCAGAAAATATTTCATAAAGAACTAGTAAATACTAATTGTGATGTTTGACTGCTTAGAACAAACCTCTAAGTTTATATTTTCCAAGTAAAAACTTTTTCACAATATTTAATATGTATTTTATAGATTGTAGTACTACAAATTAAGAAATAAAAAATTATAATTATTGGCTAATTCGTCAAGGTAACATTTGTAATATATTCAAAAACTTTTACAACTAAAATCTGAAGTCTACCACAAATATTTCAATATTTACATATATTTACATTTCAAAACTTATGCTTTGAGTTTGGGATAAGGTAGGCAGTACTTGCTCCAGCAGTACTTAAAAAATATATGGCTTCTTCTTTATTGTAGCATTGATTATATTTGGATCTTTGTTTAAGTGTTATTCTATTCAGTTTGTTTGTGTACATTATCGTTCTGAATTTTGATGAATATTTAAGTTAGCCTGATCCCTGATCCAACTCCAAACTAACAGCATCACACTCACAAGGATCGAACTTGGGATCTCAGAAATAAAAACAGATGCCTTAGTTGTGCATATACATATGTCAGAATGCAAAATATAGAACATGTTTGCCATCATACCAAAACACATGAGTGCATTCATCAAAAAGCGTTGATAAAAATTCGAGTTATATTTCAAGGAAAAATATTTATTATCTTTTCGATAATGCCTTTAAAATATTGGGATTACTGTTGATCAACGTTTTCATACGATCTTTTGACAAGTCTAACGGTTAAATCAAGTTCTTAATATTTCAAAAACTGCTAAGATTTGCTTGTATAAAAAAAATTGTTGTTTTATCCAAAAGAAGCTAAATTTCTAGAAGTAACATGCGACATCAGTTCTGTAAAGTTTTGAAGATAAGCATTAATTTCCATTTGGCAAACGAATATAAAAATTTAGAATATTCTAGCATTTCTTTGTCTGTGCACGTCTAGACACACTTGTAAAGACCGGTCAATTGATCCAACAAAGCATCAATTCTCTAATGAATTCGTCCAATATTTGTTATTCGGAGCGTGTAACTAAATTTATGGTCGCATCGATTAATTTATTGGGGAAACGTACTTTGATAGCAGAATCGATCAATGGTGTAAAAGCTGCTAATATATTCTGGGATACATGATATCATTTTGATTAAAAAATTCTAATCTGCTGCTTTGAATCATGTATTCTGTTACAAAATCACTACATTTTCTGACTTTGCATATATTTTTATTATATCATATCGTACATTTTTTTTGCAAAAATAATGAATATATAAACTTTTTAGGAAACACATATATGAACAGTTAAAATTAACATTATAAAGTTTATTAATTCATTATTTCACAATTACAGATTAATTAAATTCTGTGTGAGAACGTAGTTCATTAAACTTAATTTAAGAATTAATGCCCAATGAAGCATGAAAAAAATTTTTATAAATGAGAAAAAGTCCGTAATTGGTTGGTCTTTTGCTTCGAACATTTTTTCTGATCTTGAGCACTTGTCTACTTGGTCCTCTGTCAACCATCTTGATTTTAGCACTACCAAGACTTGTGGTATTTCCTTTTCTGTGGCTCCCCCTTCTGATTTGCCTCTACCTGTGAACTTTGCGCCTCATCACACTCATCTTGGAGTTCAACTTGCTGCAAACTTAAATTGGACTGGACATGTGTCTTTGCGTTTCCGCAAAGCTAATTCTTCGCTATTTCCTCTTTTCCGTAATGTTCCTTTTAATACCTCGTCCGCTGTGAA
>CABFPE010000756.1:67419-79000 GCA_900660155.1 Hofstenia miamia
ATATATATATATATGCCAACTTGGCGAATGACACGAAAATTGAGATAGTCTTAAAAGCAAAATGGCTTAATAGAAATATTAGGCAATTGTGATATTATAGATTCATGGTAGATTTCGTCTGTTAATCGAAAATTTTTTTGAAATTCTAAATTATTATAATGAATAAGTATTAAATATGGTTTGGTATATACACATGAATCACTATTTTCACTTTTAAATTCAATGCGCACATTTATTGATAAATGAATAATTTTTAGGAAATATAGAAGTGCCTTTTGTTAGCAGATTTCTTTAATCAACAGCTAGTTGAAGTGATAAGCCGGACGACATTAAGCACTAAAATAACATCTGAGATGCGCATTTATGGCTCTGAAAAATCACCTCAAGTATTGCATTAATAAATTTTTAATAAATTATTTTATATAATTTTTTTTTATTACGAAGATTGTATATTGTTCAGCAATATATCTGTTACTTAATTTTTATTCATGTTTACAGGTTTTCCGTTTTTATATGTTTACAGGTGTTCTATACTGGTTTATACAAAACACTTTTTATTTACTGGTTTAGCGACGACATTACAAATAATAGTAATGCGAAAATGTAGTTGCTTTTAAACAAGCTCTTTTACGACGTTTTTACATTAGTGTTTTATCATTATCAAGTAATGCCGATTAATTGTACAATACTCATTAATATTTAAATTCCTTTAAATTAACATGAATTGTTTTTAAATATTGTATAAATATTAAAAATATTAAATATACTTATTAAAATAATCAGTATTATTTTAAAGATACATATTTTGGAGAGTCGGCAAACATTGCGATTTTTTCCTCTTTTGCAAAAGGCTGCAAAAAGGATCTTTTGCGTTTCCAGTTCATCTGCGTGTGTTGAACGACTTTTTCGCAACAATGGGTTGATTTTATCTAAGCTTCGCAGCAAGATAAAGCCTAATGTCCTACAATCCATTGTCCATATAAAGAGCCACAATCAGATGCAAAGTTTAATGAAAAAATTGCGAATTCCTCCATGTGAATGGGAATCAGTTGCACCCATAGAAGAACATTTTTGTGAAAGCGATTCCGATTAAAATTGTCATTGCTTATTAATATTATCATGATAATGGTTTTGATATTATTTTATATGCACTATTACATTTTTTGGTTTTCTTAATTTGGTTCTTGCGCTGTTGGCGGTCCGGGAATTTGCGGGGTGGATCCACACTTTTTGTCTGCGGTGGGTTTCAATTATAAAATCTATTATTAAACATCCTCATTATTTTAGCTAGATAATTAAACTATGACAAAGTTCTCTAAGCTAAATCAAGCTTGAATTATCCAGCTATTTTTCACTAAGGCAATTGTAATATTGCATCCTTTTTCACATTTCATCTGATATTATTTCATGTATTTATGTAGCATAAACAAAATTCAACAGTAACTATAAGTGGTCCAGGTTGTCTATGCAAAAAAAAGAATGAAGAGGAACCAGAACAAAAAGCCAACAGATATGCTATGAACCAAAACCTTGGTGCAGCCCATGTGAATGTATAGAAGATTTTAGCCTAATTGACCCCAAACTTTAATATAAGGCTACAATGTGCATTACTATCGAGTAGAATAGAAAAGAAAAATTTATAGTTTAGTTTTGTGGAAATTAAATCTTTATGAGATGATGTAAAGCAAGAGGATTCAGGTCANTCCGTGTGAATGGGAATCAGTTGCACCTATAGAAGAACATTTTTGTGAAAGCGATTCCGATTAAAATTGTCATTGCTTATTAATATTATCATCATAATGTTTTCAATATTATTTTATATGCACTATTACATTTTTTGATTTTATTAATTTGGTTCTTGCGGGGTGGATCCACATTTTTTGTCTGCGGTGCGGGGTGGGTTGCGGGAGTAGAATATGGCCCCCGCAACAAGCCTGAATAAATGTTTACAAAAATAGTAGAAATACTTGGGGCTGGTTAAGCAGTAATGGAATTTTATTTTGACTGTTAGAATAGAGGCTACTCATTTGATAATGATCAATTTTTATTGAAATGTGCCATGTGTGATTCCTTAGTGAGTTCATGAATGAGACAGAATTGTTTTTTAGAAAGTCATTTTTCTTTCATCTATGATCTAAATGTTATATTCCTTTAGGATTAGTAAACTATCTTATCAACAAATATCGGCATAGTTGAAATATTAATTCCATTAAAAATTAAGAAACTAATTCGTTCTACATGGTATCAGAATTTCAATGTTCCTAATGCCATACATAGACTTTACTTTTTACTCATATTTACAATTATTCCCCACTTTTGCATTAATATCACAATAATTAAAGTCTTGATTGCATATAAATATGTATATATAAAGAAGAACAGCATAACTTCAATCTTAATTTTTCACTCTAAAGGCCAAGTATCGCTTGACCAAGCCCAATTTCCTCTTTCGCAGCACTTCAGAAATTGCAAATGAAATTGTTTTTTTTGCTAGTTAACCGACCAGTATATAAATGGTTGATGGACTTTCTTTCTAATAGCAAAGAGACTCACTCAACATCCGATTCTTTGATAAAGCTGTACATTTTGACTGCATTTACACTTTCTTTATAGAGCAGTCCTTAAAAAATATTGGACAATATCCAACTACTGTGAAAAGAACGTTGTAGTAGTTCAACTGCATTGTTTCTTTTTCCAGATAGTTCATTTTATAAACATTCCATTATTCAGCAAACAACCCAAACAATTGTGCAATTTGTGATAATTTCAAAAAAAAAATTAAACACTTATACCTCAGTAAATAATTTCAAATTTCGCAAATCTTATAGTAGCACTGGATAAACAATAGCCTTTTATTTCATTTTCATCCTTAACCAGGCGCTTGTGTGAACCCATCAGGGCGCGTGGTTATTAAAATCTTTGCGATGTAAAGGTGTTGTTGCTGCCGCGGACGTTAGATCACTCATAGCTCACTAAATTAAACACTGTTGAATGAAGACTTTGCGCACGGCGGGGCCAGCAGGACTTGGGAGGTCTATTGCTAGAAAACAAAGTAGAGGTTGGTTGTTGCTGCACAGACCTAGGACAACTTTATTCTGAAAAATAGTGATGGGAAGAATCTGAATATTTCCGTAAAAATTGCATTTTACTATAAAAAAAGATCATATTATAATGTACTTCAAGTACGCAAAAATTTTCAATTACCCATTGATGTATCAAAATCCCAGGATGCCCCAATTTTTTAATAGGCTTAATGCAATTATAAGAAAAGATGCACAAAATGGTTTGTGATTTTAGGTTGTTTGGGCTAATGCTCATTAAATAATAAATATTTTCAGAGTAATGAGAAGGCATTTCATATGTATATGAATATGAGTCATATTTGCTATTTATGCATTAAATTGCTTAATGGAAAACTAATTGTAGATTGTCAATAATGTTCAATATTATATACAATTGTACTTATATCTCTCAGATTCGAATTCAACAATAACTTAAAATTTAGCAAGATTAATTTAACTCTGTTTAAATTAATGACAAGAAATATCCATTTTAAAGCAACATTTAGGAAGTCTCATACTAAATTCATCGAGTTGTGTATGAACTGAATGCGTTTCTGAAGAATCTTAGTTTAAAACAGCGTTACTACCTATTTCCCTACATATCATTAAGTCAAATATTTTCAATAATTGGAAATATTGACAATGATGTTGGGAATTACATATTGTAATTATAATTATTTTAAAAAAATGAATTATCTCAAACTTATTCAGAATAATTGAAACTAAGAGGGTCAGAAAAGTAAAGGTCATAAATTTCCAAAAGGGATTTGTTAAACTATGATGAGGTCAAGAACGACAATGGTAATCTGTCTGGAGAATGATTCCCAATATTAGGGTAGCCAGATGTGCAAATGGGGCCATGCACCCTCCCCAATTTGCAAAGTTTGCATTCCGAAGATGAGCCTTTTGTTGAAAATATAATAAAATTTGTAAAAAATTATGTCAATCCTTATGAGTTTTTGTGTCTATAGGTTTCCACATCAGGTGGCGGTGTCTTAAAACAAACACTTGTAGTTCCCTGAACCAGGCTTTCCATTTATTGTATTGCAGTAATATTGTTGCCAAAAAATTTGCAAAAATTATTGCAATATTGAAATTTTTGACAATAAATAATTTCAATTATTGACAATTATTGTACAATATTTGAATTATTGCGTGAAAAATATAATGAAATGCCAGCAAATACAGTGTTGTCTCAATAACCATGTGAGTGAGTTTGTTTTGTCGCATTGTGTCTTGCAAAAATGAACGCCATCTGCATTCAACATTCAGCAATTATGTCAGCTACCATGCTGATTTGCTTACTCAATTCTTTAATTGCCATGGTTTTGAAGGATTAGTGAGGAGAGCTTTGATTTGTCTTGTGCTTTGATTTGATGAGGCAAGCTGTTTTTTTCCTTTTGAGTAAAGCTAAACATTGGGCGGGAATAGGCTACAACAAGACGACATGTAATGATCAATAATTGTCAATATTTTTTCTTTAATGATAAACAATTGCAAAACTTTTTTGCTGAATAATACAATTATTGCAACAATATTATTGACAATTATTTTATTGTCAATACAATAAACAGAGAGCCTGCCCTGAACACATCAAATATTTGCCCCTTCCAATTTTTTACTGGCTACTACATTGTCCTCTCTCTTATAAACATTTGATTAATATTTAAATGTTTTGGAGACTTCTAACTTTACATAACTTATTATGAGTCATGACCTCATCATTAAAAGATTCTAAGTATCTGCTCTTTTTATCTATTGTGTTGATAGATTTTCAGAAACTTTATCATTTTTGTCATTGTGGTTTAATATTGGATTTAATAAACAATCAGTCTATTAGTAACAGTCCAAGAGCCTTAGTAGAAACGATTAAAGGTAATCTATGCTCCAAATTATCATGACAACGGATATGCATTTAAAAGTATGATCATGATTTGTTTTATCCCTAATTTCAATTTGTAGTAGTTTTCAATTCAACATGTAATAATAAAATCCTTCGCAAACAGTGGAAAGCCAAATGAATGCTAACCATTCTAGTCTTAGATCCAAATTCTGATTAGGATTAGGGTAAGACCCTTGAGGATAACTGATTGCTAACTTGTCACAATTTCACAGAAAGTATCTCAAATTTGAATGAGCTCTGCCGGATCCTGATGCGCCTGCTCTCAAGATAAGAGAAATCCTGATATTTGAAGTGAGTACAAAATTGCATGCAGTTGCTTTTTCCTCTGTAAATAGATAAATTCGCTTTTTCAAATGCGTTGAGTAGGTATAATTCTCCATAAATATTGTTAGCATTCAAACAATATTAGTGATAATAATATTAGTAAATTTTCTATAAAGAGCTTTGTTTGCAATCTGACAGTTTCCTTTCATATAAAGAAATGTTTAGACCTAAAAAATATTTTTGTAAATATCGCCATCTATTCTAAATTATAAAATAGTAAATGATTGAATGTCATAATGATGTTCTTAATCTTCCTTTATTGAAATTTGTAGGAAGTCCTGACAATGGATGAAAATAGGTGGACAGTCTGACTTAAGGTTCCATGAAACATTTATTTTCTATTAAATGTAAGAAATTTTTATAATTTCAGTCTAGTTACATGTTTGATCAATGAAATTAGAAATGATAATAAATATAGTTAAGCACTGGAAAGGTTCAACATGTACACCAATCAATAAGGTTCACACTCTAATTTAGCACTTCCAACATCACTTATTCATAGTGTGGCATCAGCATGAAATTCTGGTGTCTTCTGCAGCATGAATTGCCGATGTCACAGTAATATAATTAACATACTCCAGAAACACAGTAATCCTACCCTTAGGCGTTAAGGCAATATAGGAGATCTGGTACAGGAAGAGTGTGGCCACACTCAGCTGACCCAATTCAGAGAAGCTCATAGAGTCACATCAGATGAAAGCCCTAGATTAAAAGAGAAAGAGAGAGAGAGAGAGAAAGCCTACGAGTTCTTGGGTGCATAGGATGCCCTATGTGCAAGTAAAACCTACACTCAGTGCTTTCTCAGCTCAGACAATTTAGGTGGCAGCAAAAGAAATGAAGAGCAAGTGTGAAGTTCCCAATCCCTATACCTTATTGGAGCTACAGTGGGAGTATACTTGTAAAGCTATTACCTGAACAAGGTGCCCCTGGCAAATCTCTGATGAATTTTGAAAAGCATTTTAATAAATAATGAACGTCAAGTAGCAAAGGTTAACTAAATTTTATGGAGCATTCTCTAACAAATTCAGAGTATTTAAAACATGAGAACAGGTATTGAGTAAACAAAAAATTAATGAAATAGTACTGTAAAGTATTATACAACAAAAACAAGTTCCTCAGGCAGGCTTTTGTGCAGTAAATGAATTCAATCAGCAGAACTGCACTTTGAAAAATTCAATTATTTAAAATTGCCCTGTTTGTAAAATATGAATTACACCAAAATGAGGGAAATACAAATAAATTTATTATAATTATTTTACAATCAGAAATAATATGTTTTGTAATACTAATGTAGAAAATGTGTCTCTTGCGGAGATGGGATGATGCCACATGCCCCCCCCAACCAGGCTATTTTAATCAACCAATTCCACAATATTGGGTTGAGTTAGAGTTTGCACATCTTGCAAGTGTGTGGTAATGCAAGGATTGTTGCAGGAGAGAATATCTGAATCTTGTGAGTAGCAGGTTGCATAGCATATTGATTTGATTTCATTTTGTGATAAGCTTACTGAAGTTATAGAACTTAGGCTTTGTGAAGTGATCTGATATTGGGAGTACATTCCTCAGGTTGTTGAATTTTCCTGTGAAAATTTTGTAAAACCTAGAGTATAAATGTAGACTTTTGAGTGCTGAGCAGTGTCATTCACACATCTATGTGAGAGGCATGCACTTTCTCTTCTTTAATGAGTGTGTCTGTGTAGAAGAATTTAAAGAACTTAAAAAGATTATTGTGTGATTTGACTTCATTGAAGTATATAGAGATGTGTTCTGTGACTAGCTCTTCAGTCATAGCATTAGGATCATTTATTTTAACTCGCATCATTGCTATAATTTCAACACATTTTGTGACGTTGTAATATTTGAGTTTCTCTTGTATAAGGTTAGTTCATAAGAGATTATTCATACCTGAGAATAGAATTATTGTGTTGCTGGGTAGCTTAGAAATTGATTACTTCAGGTATTTGATTTGTTCTGCTATTGGCTTGTCATTTCTAAGGATATATTCTAATGGATGTGACTGTTGTCGTATAGCCTGGACATGTCATCTTTTCGCATTAGCTTTTGATGACCTTGATTGAATGTGTCAAGGTTTTTTGTTTTAATGAGGTTGGCAAGGCAGTTGATGTATTGGTCGCCTTCTTTTATTGGGATGTGTACTCAATGTGTTTTGCTATGTTTTGAACACCATGCTGGCTGAATGACTGTGGTGTGTACTAGCAGGCTTGGTATGTAGTAGTGATTTTCAGATTCCATTGCCTCCTCGATTGAGATATTGCTGATAGGAGTGATGTCCAATCATGCTACTCCAATGGAAATGGGGTAGTTCGCCTATATGTTACTTACATGATTCCATAGGGAGTCTGAGCAATAGATAGTACAAAAGCATTCAATATTTGTCTCAGAGATAACAAATTTAGCTGAGGGGCTTTGGTAAAGCACAATTTCATGTATGATATACTTTCCGTTTCCTTGCAATGTCTGAATTGGCGGTTGACTATTGCTGTGTTGACTGAGATTGCTTTTGTTACACATATCAAACATGTTGCTGCGTCAGTTCTGATCCATTCAGGCTTGGATGGTGCGATATTAACTCCTAGATTTTTGACATTGTTTTGCTCAATGGTATATTGATTTTGCAGAGTTAGGAGTATGTTTGTGGACTGTGTGTTGTCTTCATTGATTTGCAATTGTTTTGGTGAGTGTTTTGATTGCTCACTAATTTCCATTGCTATCCTGGTGTTCCCATCTTTTCTGTATTTCTGAGTAGTAGTTAGTGCATTGTAGGAGCACTTGGGATAGTTCTGATTATAGTAGTTGAATAGTAATTCATTCTTTATGATTAAGAGGTTTTTTTGTGCTTAGCTAAGGTAATCAAGCATTGAGTGCTGTTGATGACAAATGAGATGCAATGTAGACAGTTGGGCATTGGTGTTGGTTAGTGAGTATAGCTTTGAATCACAGGTTGCTCCCTACATATACTTTCTGCAAGTGTTGGTTAGCATGTGGATGTCTTGTGTGGTGGTAGCCAATTTATTGCTGACTATGCAATATGTAAGGATCCAAGGGGATTTTTTAGTTATACATTCTTGAATAATATTTTTCAAATACATTTGTGGCTTTGGTGTTTTTTCCAGGTGGTGATATTGGTGGGGAGGTTCCATATAATTTTGAGGAGATAGGAATGACTGAAATTGTGGAATTTGCTTTTGTGGAGTTTGTCTCAAGTTTTACGTGATATCAGGAATTGCAGTGTTGCATCTTCTGTTAAGTAAATGGTTATTAACCATAATGCTGACTTTGAATTGAAGTCTGAGTTCTTGCTTCTTCAAAGAAGGCGGGTTGGAAGTCTGTTTGTTTTTGCATATTGAAACTGGGTTGAACGTCATTCAGTATGCATTCAGCTGAGTGGTGATAGGAGCCAGATGGAGATGCGATGTTGTAAGTGGGCAAACAAACTCCAATTAGAGAAATGTGAGAATTTACATCTAATGACTGAACTGCATGTGAGCAACAAAACATTAAACAAGGAATTAATGGTTTAGCATAGGTAACAGCAGGTTGTAAGAACTAGTAATTGCGTCACTATCACTGAATAAGAGTATTCATTGAAAATCAAAATTAACTAACTAACAAGCCATATGCAACTAGAATCCTTCAGTGAGATGGATCCCACTTCCTATAGGACAACATGGTGGACCAATGCCAGAGATATAGGTAGTGTCACCACTCTCCCCTCCAGATTGGATGTAGCTGCAAGTTCAAGATATAGCATTTAACAGAGAGAATGCAAATTCAAAAATTCAAAACTAACTTTTCTTAAACAGGTTGCCCTGTTTATNCACATGTACGCTAAATCTTACATTTCTTACCTGTTTTACTCATTGCAATGTCATATATTTAATTGTTTAGTGTCCTTTTAGTTCCTCGAATGTTTAAATTATATTTTGATTATTTAGTTCACACTGTCTCCAAGTGATCAAGATTTATTAACCGTCTCATCAGGCTTTGGCAATCGCATTACAGTACGGGCCGCGACTGCTCGCATGATCATTGCAACCTTTTACCATTTTCTATGTAAATCCGTTGGTACATTACTTTTTTGTACAATATAATTTATACTTCATTTAATTTCAATCACAAACATCAGTCTATATTTTCCTAAATTAAGGGTGATTAAGTTTTTAAATATTTAGTTTTCTACAGTAAGTAGAAACTGTGTCTGAGACTTCTGCAATTAGTGAAATTTTCGAGTCAATTCTAGTTTTGGACAAAACAATTTTCCGGAAAATCTTCAGGATTTTCAGAATTATATATATATATATATATATGCACAATGAGTTTACAATGTAATGCAAGAAATATTATGTTGTCCTAACAAAAGAGGTTTCTCACAGCTAATATCCAAAGACAATTTATTTGTTTCCCCAATGCTTAGTGTGGTCACACTAGGTAAGTCTATACCACTAATAAAATTTGTTTCCTCTAATAAGGCTAACTGATGTAATAGCATTGTGCATGGACTGTCAGATAGACTCATGTCTGATTTCACATTTACTGTGACAGTCGCTTGACCTACACAGTTGCAAAGCATTTGCTAACATTAGGAGTGATATGGTTCAGTTCTAGACTCACCTATTTCTCATATGAAAACTACTCTATCTAGATTTCACCACTGTTTTTGATGATGACTTACATCATGAATATGGTCACTACAAAATGAAAACCTCTTCATGGGGTTGTGTTGGTTAATGTGTTTTAGTTGTAACCAAATTTTGGATATAGCTCTAATACTATTTACTATTTTAGGGTTAAACTATATTTTATTGTCCCTATTTAACTGTGCAGTTGTCAATTATGAAATAATGGCTTAAGTTTGTTATACTCTATGTTACTGATAGCCTATAAATTAGATTGATTTGTAATAGCCTAACTTTAGTAGAGTATTGTTAATCTAATTTACTTCAAGAAAAAAACAAAGATATTTATACAGTCTATTGACCAAAGATATTGGCTTATTTATGAATATACTCCTAAACTCAAACAGCAAATGTTTACCACTTCAAATGATAAAATCACTTAAACAGTTAAGTAAATCTTGAGTTATTCATTTAAAAAAGTAACAGTCTTGAGTAAGGAATTCTCTGGCATTTAAAATCACATAAACTATTTAATAATTTCAAGATTATAAAGAATACAATCATCTATTTTTTCATTTGATTTAATTTGATATTTACAAACAGGCATTCACAAGGAATGAATACCAATACATATAATTTGATTTAGTTTTGAAATATAGTCAGACTAGCTTCTTTATATGCAAAAGGGAGTGATGGTGCAATAAAAAAACTCTTAACAATTTAACCTATAACAAAGAATGAGCTTTGTTTGCAGCATCAATTGTGATATTGAGAATTCAGTAGAATTATTACTAATCCCAAACATCTATATTATTTATGCTTGCATCTATGTTAAATAAAATAATGATATTAAAATAAGATACAGTTAATCAAATTGATTCTAAGTTGCATATCTAAACACAAAGATACTATTGAGTAAACTGATACTCATAAAAATGTAAATGAGTAAAATGCAGTTATGAGATAAATACATTCACACTGATCATTAAACTTATTAAGTAGTGGAACATAGTTAAATGTAAACTAATTTCTTTAGAGTAGAAAAGGGTGTTAAAATTTAATCACTTAATAAATATTCATAAATTTAAGAGTTTTCTATTGGCTGTCTGGTACTTTTCCTTATTTGTTTTTTTCAAATGTTTGTATTGAAAAATTTTGGCAATTTAACCAAGTTCATAAATCACGTTTTTCTTTTCCTAAAATTTAAATGTAACTAATGTAGAATCATGCCAACTTGCCATGATGACATTATTTAGAGAAAACTATTACTTTTCTTAGATTAAGACACAAAGCAGTGTTGACACTTTTCCGATTTCTCTCCTTTATGATAAGTGTGCTGTTTATTAAACTAATTTAATATTTAAGAGCCTTTGTAGCTACTTAACTCACTCAACTTATTTAGATAAAGCAGAGATGTGGGAAGACAGGATCAACACTTAGAGGTAGACATGCATATCCAGGAGCAATCTGCCAGCTGCATTTTACCAACTTAACTGCCACTGTGATCTGGAGAACAATAATGGAATGGTGCTGTTGATAGCAAACTCAGTGTAATGGAAGTAACAACTACTTAAGAATTTAAGGCATTGATTGTTTTTGTTATTACGAACTAATGCAATAAACAAAGTGTCGCAACCTTGCTGCTGTAATAGCTT
>CABFPE010000756.1:96594-112811 GCA_900660155.1 Hofstenia miamia
ATATATATTAGTGCTGGATCCAGGCCGGTCAATTCCGGTTAATCTGCAGGAGCCAGTTAATCAGGCTAAAATCCGATTAAGAAGTTCTATTTTTGATTTTCAAAATTTATTGATTACAATGATTGTAGGGCTACAAAACAAGAGAAATTGTGGCAAAGGCTGCAAGCAGAGATGTATATAAATATACTTAAATATATTTTTTTGAAAAAATAAATATATTTTATTTTAAAACGTGAAAAATTGAATATTTAAATATATTTTGAAATATTGTAAGTAACAACCATTGTTCAATGAAATTAAATTTATTATTTTCTAACTAGTATTGACACTCCAATAGCACTTGTTACAATATAAAAATAGAACTCTTTTCAAATAAATTGGAAAGCACATCTTTTTATTTGGTCTGTTAAAACAAAACCTCCTTGACTAAAAATTATTTTTGGAATATTGATTCCAAAAATCACTACATATAACAGAATATGTATTGTGACAGAAAAATAAATATATTATATTTTAAATTTTACAAAACAAATAGTTTAAATATATTTATTGCCAATATATTTAAATTAAATATTTATATACACCCCTGCCTGCAATGATTCCTACTTGTTGTCATTCTAGTCCTAATCTACATTTTGTTTTACAAATTATGGAATAGCAATATTGGAAAAATATTATCAAATTTAAGAGAAATGATGCGTCGACTCAAACGTGTTCGAAGTCGCATTGTTGTTGGATTATACTTCACTTAGATAAAAGTTCTAAATTTCATATTCTAATCGATTTTGTGTAAATACATACACTTCTTTCATTAAATTTTGATAGATTTTGCGTTCATTTTCATGAATGTTTGCTCTATAAACATTTCAGTTCTGAAACCATGGAGACAATATATATATATATTAATTTATGAATATACACGTGAAGATTTTGAAAAATCTTACATCGAAGAGACACAAGGACACATTGCTACAAGAATCCATAAACATTTTTCAGGTCACCTAACATCAACATCTAATTAAAAAAGAATTTCAAAATAACTATATGCATGTATAAAGAGTGAAATAAGATCAAGATTGGTGAATAAACAGAAAAGTTGTTTTAACATGAAAATTTTCTAATGCATGCAATTTTAATTAATTTAAAGTGTAGTTAATTGTAATTAATTTTCCTTCCAAAATTGTTCTGATAAAGATTTTGAATCGAAACCGGTCGCATCTATGAAGCTCAGTAATCTAATAATTTCATATATATATATATATATATATATAATAATAATAATAATAATAATAATAATAAAAATGGCTATATTTAACCAAAATATGGTTATCAAACAAAATATTGCAAATAAATAATAATGTACATTAAATTTCACTTATATGTGGATCTTGAGATTCGGCAATTTGAACAACTACAAGATAAAAACCAGCTACATATTCTCTCTGGATCGAATTTTTCTTGAATATATTGACGAAAGAATTTCTTAATCCTTTTTTTGAATTGATGACTTGTCTGATCTAATTCAATATCACTATTCATAATTAAATAATTTCCTAGGTGAATAATTCTATCAAAGTAATTAGAAAATTGTAGTGTTCTTGTAGATCTTTTAATTTGAAATAGTCTTTTGCATTTTAATCTAAAATATTAAGTCATTTATTTGAAATTGAATGGCTATAGGAAATATGTTTTCATCAGCTAAGTTTTGATAATTGACTCTCTTATTTTGTAAAATCCATTTTATGCACTTTCTTTGAAAATTTTCAAGTAATAAAAATTGACTGCTTGAAGGCCACCAACATTGAGATGCATAAGTTATTATTGGTAAAATGCAACTTTTAAATAAGTTAATCTTAATACAAGATGATGTCGACCAAGGAACATTTCTTTTAATATAAAATAAAGTTCTTACAGATTTATTCATTATAAATTCCACATGGACATTCCAATTTAGATTGTAAGATATATTCAAACCAAGATCTAATATATTATTTGCAAATAGTATTGGAGAATCTTTTATATAAAATNGTATATATATATATATATATATATATATATATATATATATTGACTAAAACCAAATACACAATTAAAATTTTGAAAGAAAATAAATAAAATAGAGTACGTGTGCAAATTACTTTACACATCTGAACATAAAAATCAAAATATGGATAACGATTATAATAGAAAAATGCCCTTAATAATGTAATTATTCATTTTTTGCGAGATTAATGTATTGTCCTTCCGGCTGCTGATCTAAGATGAAATCGGATACAAAATTTTAAGATCCGCATTTTTCTAAATTACTAATTTTTCGTTCCAAACCGCATCTGATTTGAAATTATGTATTCTAAAAATAAAAAAATATGGACTTAAAATGTCTTAATATAGACGGCTTTTTCTCTCTGTAATTGTCAGCCCACAAGTAGAAAGTCCCCCTCTGATTGCCTTGTCCATGGACTTCTAAATTTAGAAGTCTATGCCTTGTCGTGTTTGTGTGGACAAGTAATTGCATCAAACTCTGATTAAGTGTGGAAATTGAAAATTGCTTTGCCAAAGCTTCATTCATTTCTTTGCCTCTCCGTAAGCTTTCTTAATAATGTAATTCATAACATAGCCTGTGTCATTTTAAAAAAACAATTCGTTTTTTCACATTTTCCATTTCTACAATATCATGCATAATGCAGACAACTTTCATTTTAAAGTCCATTTCGAAGAAAAAATTCGTTTTTCTTCAATCCACAATACTGTTGTGGGAATTAAATGTAAAAAATCTTCAAAAATTTAGAAAAAAAATGCCAGGGGGCACCAAAATTTTTTCCATTCCTGCTAATCTTTTGCAATGTGTACAACGAATGACGCATTACCTTTTCTTCTCTGTGTTTTCTTTAGAAAACATATTAAACAATTGTTCTGGTTGCATTACACTTGTATTGTTAAGGAATGGTAACGTGAAATAGGGATGAAAACATTTGGGGTAGTGGTGTTATGTCAGCTTTTTGTAGTGTCTGATTTAAGATACTCTTCTTTAAATTGAGGCATGTCTAGTTTTTAAACTCTGGAAATCCGTATATTATACCACCATACGAGATGAACTGAGGAAATAAAAATCAAAATCTTGGTTTATTCTATTTTTTCAGAGGTCAGGAAGTTTCAAATTGAAGAAAATGAAAAGCTTCTTGTACAAATCTTTGCTATTTTCAAGGCCGCAAGCGGCTATTTGGGCGTTGGCTGATAAATTTTAACTTAGTCATTGTACTCTTACTTATTGTAAATATATGTCTTCATACATGAATATATATATATATATATATATATATANTCACAGTAATATAAATCAAATCATTAAGACAATCTTTGATGTGATATTTTAGCAAAGTATCGTTGAGATAATGTAGTGCCAACCTTTTTTCCCATATTTTAAATGTTGAGGTTCAACAGTGCAGCTTTATAGCATTTATTTATTGTAGCTCTACAGAAATTACCAATAGTTGTTTATATTTTACATATATATATTTAATAATGATCTGTGACAGCTAAGTTAATCGTGTTTTACAAGGCAAACCGTCTTGTTCCTCATAGGCTTCTCTACAGCTGCTTATACTATTACTACATATGAGCTGAGAAGTAGGTTTATTAATACAAAGCGATGTCATCTCTATCAATAGGCAAGTGTCCTAACCATAAAGAAGAGTTTGCAGGTGGGCCTGTAGCACATTTGCCATGCTGCCTAAATAGAATATTTATATTACATTACTATATACTATATATATATATTATTATTTAGCAAGAATTGACAAAATTTGTGTGGCCCCATTGATCACTAGTGACTTCCTGGCCTACAATCTTATGCTGATTGTACAATAATAGCTTCATCCCTTAAAGCATTGTATATCAAGAAACTTTAGTTGCACACAACACCACTAAGTAGAGGAAAACTAAATTGATTTGTTCAAATAAGTGTTTTGTGATAATTCATATTGCAAGTTCAATACACACTTTACAAAAAAGTGAAATAGCACAACTTAAACAAGAAGGCTTAAACAGTAATAAGTCATTGTAGACATTCAATTTTTCTATTAAATAACATTTTTGAAAATCCTTGCAAGTTCTTTTAGAAATGAGCAACGTAAAATATAATCGTGAAATGTCTGACAAAACCTTCTTGAGGATTGATATAATTATTGAATTGGCCTAATATGGGCAAATAAGTTCGAGCATCCTCTTACTGTTATCAAAATTCATGATCATACTAAACTCTAAAGATACATCAGTTGAGCGTATTGTTTTTTAACTTTTAACAGTAGAAATACCACAATTCTCCAAATAACCTTATAAATGCAATCCAATGTCCCTCCACCTTCTTAATTAATTTAATGCATCAAAACATGGAGGGATGGAAAGAGAGAGTACACGGCAATTGTAAATGTTGTTGTTAGTGTCCCTTCTTGAGGGAGATTAAGTGGAATTTATTCATTCAGAAACCAATGATACCACTTTCAGAAACATAAGTACTTAGCACATCTGAAAAGTTTTAATCATTTATTGCAAATGAATATTGAAATTTAAAAACAACAAAAACTATTAACTTCAGATAACATAAAACCCTCTTCTTTAATCACTTTGTTAATGTGACACTTCACCTTGTCTAGCTTACTTGCAATCAGCCATTTGTGATGTGACTCAGCAAGTGCGGCATGGTGTCCCTCTATGCTTGAATTGATATTGGAATATAAGCATTTANACTTTACAAAAAAGTGAAATAGCACAACTTAAACAAGAAGGCTTAAACAGTAATAAGTCATTGTAGACATTCAATTTTTCTATTAAATAACATTTTTGAAAATCCTTGCAAGTTCTTTTAGAAATGAGCAACGTAAAATATAATCGTGAAATGTCTGACAAAACCTTCTTGAGGATTGATATAATTATTGAATTGGCCTAATATGGGCAAATAAGTTCGAGCATCCTCTTACTGTTATCAAAATTCATGATCATACTAAACTCTAAAGATACATCAGTTGAGCGTATTGTTTTTTAACTTTTAACAGTAGAAATACCACAATTCTCCAAATAACCTTATAAATGCAATCCAATGTCCCTCCACCTTCTTAATTAATTTAATGCATCAAAACATGGAGGGATGGAAAGAGAGAGTACACGGCAATTGTAAATGTTGTTGTTAGTGTCCCTTCTTGAGGGAGATTAAGTGGAATTTATTCATTCAGAAACCAATGATACCACTTTCAGAAACATAAGTACTTAGCACATCTGAAAAGTTTTAATCATTTATTGCAAATGAATATTGAAATTTAAAAACAACAAAAACTATTAACTTCAGATAACATAAAACCCTCTTCTTTAATCACTTTGTTAATGTGACACTTCACCTTGTCTAGCTTACTTGCAATCAGCCATTTGTGATGTGACTCAGCAAGTGCGGCATGGTGTCCCTCTATGCTTGAATTGATATTGGAATATAAGCATTTACTCCAATAGTCCAAATTTTTTATATCAAGAGAGTGACGTGCCTGGCCAATGCAGCAAGTGCTCCTTGTTGAAAAAAGTCATTGATCTTCAAGATGGAGTGAAGGCCGGCATTATCATTACATGGCTTGCAACAAGTGAAATAGCGCAATTTAAACAAGAAGGCTTAGTCAGCAATAAATCATCGTAGTTGGTTTTATAGATTAATATTTTTGGTGTAAAACCAGACCCGCAGTATCACCTAAGGGGGTTGATGTGAACTTAAATTAAAGTTTTACCAAGACTGTATACCATTTTAATTTTGTACAGGGGCGGGATTTTCTGAAGGGTTAGGTCATCTAGTAGGGAGTAAAGTTACAGCAACTGAATTAACAAATTTTATTTTTACAAATAATGAGTCGGGGAGAAAGAGTCACTGAGCATGAGCTGTAAGCATGTTTATGGAAATGACCTTTGCATGAATTATTGGAATATTGCACGAATTCCAAAATATTTTAACTTCTATTTTTATCAAAAATTCATGGGAATATACGTAATATAGCAGGTTGATGGCACCGTAAATCTTTTGCATGGGTGATTAGTTTAAGCATTGAAAATCGTAGATGAAGATTAAGGAATCACTTATTAGAAAATACACAAAAGTGAACCGAATATCAAAAATCACTAAAAAAAATGGGCTGTCTAACCTGTTAAATATTGTTAAACATTACTCAAATGTGTATTAAATAGCCAATCAGAATTGAATGTGGAAGAAAAATTTATTTTAGAATTAGCCATTTATGCTACACGCCTGGTCCAATTGACAATGATGAATTTAATAGGTTTTATGTGACGTTTGATGTTGTAGGGATGTATATGACCCAAAATTTACGATTGAACTGAAATGAATGTAAACTGAAAAGTTTTTTGTTTTCCAATTTTCATTTACCGAGAGGAGAACTTATCTTTATTTAGATATCACAAAGTTGTCCTATGGGTGTTAGGAGATTAGAAGTTTTATCCAGAAGTTTGAGAATTCTAGTGTCACTCCAAGTGATGTTGAATATGCATTTTAGATCTTGTTGTTAGTTTGGTATTCTACAAACTGTCGAAAGTTGTATAACCAGTGGTGAAAGATGATGTAGAAAATATGGGATAACTGTTTACCTTTGAGAGCAGTCATTAAAGTTTTTATTATACACACCTGAAGTGGGAGCTTTTTTCTGTTACGGTTTTGATCCAGAAAGAAAAATGCAAATACTTTGAAGAAGAACTTATAACCGTTTGTAGTTTTATACAGAAAGCCAATTAGTTTGAAGATGATATTTTCAGTCATCTTGTCAGGAACATTGATTCTTTCCCTAATTATGGTGACGATCTCCACCTTTTTCATAATGTCATAGAACTTGTAGTTCTATTGTCTCAGATTTGCCCAGATGACATTGTTTGCTTCAGAAAACAAGGTGGCATTTTCTAATCTCTTATATATAATTTTCTGTTTTAATTCAGTAATTTGCTTATGAATGGGTTCCCATTCCTTGTAGATTTCATCTGGTGTATGTTTCCTATCTGCAAGGGGACAATTTTCCTGTTTTTTCTCTGTCAGTTTCCTTACATCATCTTTGAAATATCTTTGTTTCTTAAAAATTGAGCATCACATTGACATCTCAGCATGACATGATTAGCTTCTGGTTTCGCTTTGTCCTTTAACTATGACATTAGGATTGGTATTCATATGATAGGCGGAGGTAGATAGATTGATTCAATTACCATACATCAAATTAATTTGTGTGATGCCAAATGTCACTAAATAGTTGAAAAGTTTTGATATATTTTCTCTATGATGTTGAAGGAGTAGGTGGTTTTTAGGAGTTGCTTAGATTTTCTTTCAGGTTGAAGGCATGTGGAAGAGCACTCAATGTCAAATGCTACTTGCTCACTTGAGCTCATCAAAGATTTGATTTCAGCTTTGTACTACTTTGCACAAAGAAGGAAACTTTTATAATTCCACTTTGAAGATTTTGATGTTGTTGTTGAGAATTGCTTTTTCCAGTAGATGGTTTTGAGACTGCCCATGTAGCCAAAACCAGGGGTCCACTGGTGGAGAATGAGTGGCATGGGCGACCATCAGTTCCCACCAGTGGATCANCTGCAGCCACTCATAGTAAACAGTGGACCACTAGTGACATCAGATTTACTTATAATCATATATGAGCCAATGCTTGCAAGTAGAATATTATTCATTATTAACTTCTTAGATCTCATAAATATATAAAATTCATTGTGGAGAACTTTGTCTGGTTGTAAAAAATATAAGATATATGTGCAGAATGATTTCAAATTAATTTATTCATCATTATTTTCGGACCTTGAAATTAATGTCTATATGAGTACTTAGAATTGGGCAAAAACTATTTTTTATTGGGAAAAAATAATGTTTAAAAATTGCAATTTCTTCTGAAATTGAAAATTAAATTTAAATTGGGCATTTTTTTATGCTTGTTGTTATTTTCATAATAAAGAAGTTCTTTCTATTCTCTATTACCAAATTAAAATCAATATGAATGCTAAGCTTGCTAGCATTTCCGTCTACCCTTTGTTGGTGTTTTAGTTTAAACTGCAATGTTTTAACTATTTTTCAATAAAAAAGTTTGCTATTGTTATATTTGAGAAATTCTTCTGATGACAAAATTATACTTTTGCCATCAGTGGGCCACCAATTAGCCACTAGTGGATCACTAGTGGTACATTGGTGCATGGGTGGCCAAATCCCACTCGGTGGCTAACTGTTTCTGCCGCCGGCAGCCAACCGGTGGTCAAAAAAGTGTTTGGCTAAGTGGGTGAATACATGTCCACATGTGTATTGTGCTCTTTTCCATTTGTGTCAGCTCCTTGTTGACAATGTGATCTATCTGTTCGTGAAGGTGTGGTGACATTTCTAAGAGAGCATTGTTTAGTAATTTTTCTTCATGTAATTGTATCGGTGTTTTCAGCTTAAGTTTAATACTGAGATAAAGAGCCTATCAACTGGAGTTATCTGTAGTTTTCACGGCAACTTCTAGATTGCTAAGGCTGTGTTAAGGATACTTACTTGAAGGTATGTAAACAGCTCCTTGTTTTTAGAAAAGATGCTGTGGTTTACATATCATTTCTGTAGTTAAGTGAGAGTGCTTCTCAACATAAATTTTGTCATATATTTCTGATATGGCACCTCAGTGTACTTTTTGTGTTAAAGTAGAAGACTTCAATTTCTTCTTTGTGAATCTGTATTTTGTATAATAAAAGATAAGAGCCCACTGAATGGGTTTTCAAAGTTTATGACTTTTGTTAAGTACGTTTCAAAAGGATCCATCTTTTGGGTATTTAGTTTCGTATGCCATGCATTACGTATACTATTCACTATATTCTGATACAACAGTTTAGTTAAAATAATTCGTTTAATGTCATATTTCAACCAGGAGCGGATCCAGACGAAACATGAGTCCATCATTACGAGCCGGAGAGTAAACGGCTGAGTATGAAATGGAAACATCCCAATTCGCCCTGCAAGAAAAAGTTCAAAAGCCAACCATCCGCAGGAAAAGTTCTGCTTACAGTTTTTTGGGACTCACAAGGTGTAATACTGGAACATTATCAGGAAAAGGAATAACAATAAATGGTGCGTGTTACAGTGAGATGCTTACTGACAAGTTGAAACCTGCAATTCGAAGCAAAAGCCGAAGACTGCTGTCAAACGGTGTTGTGTTGTTGCAAGACAACACCCGCCCATATACTGCTGCCCACACTGTTGAAACGTATAGTCCTGAGCTTGCCCCCATCGGACTTCCACTTGTTTATCCTCTCAAACAGGCATTAAGAGGCCTTTGATTTGCCTCGGATGAAGCAGTCAAAGAAGCGGTGCATTCCTGGCTTGCAGCTCAACCCAAACCTTTTTTTATGAGGGCTTCAGAAAGCTTGTGCAACGATGGATCAAGTGCATTGAAAAACAAGGGACTACGTTGAAAAATAATGTACATGTAATTTTTTCTATTTTGTTTTAAAATAAATTTTAAAACTGCATTGCAAGATACGATTTTTCCTCAAATGGGAATTTTTGCGAATTATTTAAAATTTCTCTTGCATTTCATACATCTTTGTATCATAAATATTATGACTTATTTTTAAACCAAAGCTATTCATTGGTAGAATGAATTACTGATTGAATTCTAATGTGTAAAAATCTTCACTTGTTCTACGTATTTGACTCATGAATCCTACTAAATATACCTGTACATAGTATTTTTGAATGATCACATTGAATTACATATGCATTGCACATGACACTGTCGCATGATAGCCTTAGCAATTCAAACCTTTTACTTAAAGGGTAATTTCAAACATCATTGAAGTGTACGTCACAAACCAAATAACATAATGTTGATGACATCACTGAGAAATTTTATTTTGCAACTATAAAGTCACAACTATGTCCCGTTTCAAGTGTTCCATATAATTGATAAATCGTGCATCAAACCACATAGCCATAATTGACAATACATCAAATAGTATGAAAATACATTTAATTAAAATTATTCTGCACTGCTGGTATGACATTGTAAAATAATTAAATTACATGCAATTCAAACGGCATGGAACGTTTCTGAAGTTAGCAAATGACGCTTCTTATGTTAGAACTTACAATATAATATACAAAAGTACTGACCCCTTGGGGTGGAGCAAGGGGGGTTTGTGCTGTGAAATTTTATATTTTTTTCAATTTTTTTTAACTTTGATCTTGAAAGTGACCTTAATATACGTTATTATGTTAAATAATTGATTTTTGAAACATAAATAAACATTACTCACTGACTTTATTTCAAATTTATTCATTCATTTTTAGAAATGTCAGTTTAATTCAAAATTATGAAAATGGATGCCATGATTATGTAATATTGGCTGACCTTGAACGTATTTTTTGTTTTCCAGTTAAAGTTAGTCTGACAATAACTAGAAGAAAGATTAGTTAAGTAAACCGCTTCTTTCTATTTTTAATGCTCAATTCATTTAGGTTCATTTGCTTATAAAATTGAAACCAATGAACTCATTTTTTTGAAATGTAGTAAAGATGTAGTGCAAAGGTGTGTCCTTTTCTGAGACAAAGCTTATAAGTTTTTCGTTAATAATTTTAAAATAAAAAAGGCGGCGATTCGATCCACCTCTCTGTGCGTTATTGGTATTTTATACCTCAGCCCGTTTAGGGTTAAATCAATTATATACTTCAAAGAAATGGTTTTAAGAACAATGTTCCTCGAACATGCGAACAACAATCATTCTGCGTTCAGGGCCCGTATGGCCATAGCATAGAAGCTCCCGCCTGTACACTTTTGTCCGTAACAGGTACGGCTCTACCCCGGATAAATAATTTTCATTCTAATGAGCGATTTATGTTATGCAGTGTCATCTTATTTTTTAAATAAATGTACCATTATTTTGTTTTTCAAATCAGTAAGGTATAGAAAATTCTATTAAAATACAATGGTTTTTGATTTCTGATTGGATTGTATTATATGAATATCGTATGATAGAATAATAATTGATATAGGCCTACTTTAGTTAAAGCGTAAGAAACATTACTAAGCTGGAGCATTGTATTTTAATGAATTATGAAGTGATCCTGTGCATTCAAAAACATTTTTTTTATGAAATGCGAATCCTAACTTTCGAGAAAGAAATTTTGCTTTAAAAATGTGGAAAATCGAATCCATCTTATATACTTATAAGAGGCGCTTTGCGCATGCAATTTTCGAAGGCGATCACAAGGCGCCTGTGAGCCAAAAATTCCCATACACAGAGCGCCTCTCGGCTTTCACTAGCAAAGAATTCAACTGAACGTCCCGCAAAATCCTATTTTACACTAAATTGAGCATATATAAAATCATAATTTAAAAATATTATATCAATTATATGGTTTTCTATATTGGACGCTATATAGCACCTCTTATAAATATATTTTCTTTTAACCATGATGAATAGGGTCGGCAAATTGTGGTAACCTAGAAACTGGTTACTATTAACTTACTAGTAACTGATCAATAACCTACTAGTAACCGCGGTAACCTAATAAAATACTCTGATGTCCTACATATCCCATAGTTATTGACTGAAAAGCGAAGAAGCAATATAATATTGTTTGACTGCATGCCACTACATAGTAATATTGACTCATGAACTCATGATTCACTTGATGTGAGGTGTTATTACTAATCCCCAGTAACCTGAAGACCTAACCTCAAATTTGTTACTAGGAACATTACAAGTAATTTACAAATCAGCATATATAATAGTAAGTAGTAACCTGCCAACTCTAATGATGAAGCATACGCCACTTTGACACTTAATTGTGGCTATATATATATATATATATATATATATATACACTTATACTGCCTTTGGAATTGGCGCTGTGTTGAACAGAATGCCCTTTCAAGTGAGACTGAGTGCCACTGCAATCTCTTAGTTAAGCTTTTTTAAGCTTATTGCAAGAAAACCAAAGCATTTTGTTTTGAAATTTTTCATTTGTATTGGGTATTAACTGTAGGGCAGAGCGCCAATAGACGGAGAGCCAGATATATATGCTTGTATATATATATATATATATATTTATATGTATATATATATATATACATATATATATATATATATGTATACATATATGTAGGTTGGATTCATCAAATAATTTCTCTATAAATTTGAAAACACATCAGTAAATTGAATTCCAAACACAATTGTTGATTTTGAGGTCTCTGTTTGAACGGTAATGTGGAGCTTGTTGTCATAGTGTCTTAATATCGGATCTGATCTTGAATATTGGATTAATTGATTTAGAGTGGTTCATCCCATACGAATGGCAATTTTCTCACTGTTGAATAATTTGGGATGATTTCTGATAAATAATTTGTCATCCTAAGCAATTTCATAAGTGACTGTTTGTTCTTTGGAGTCACAAACCTTTTGATGACTTCGAATTTATTGGGGTGTGCATGCAACGCTGATTATTAATACCATATGCTTCATAGTACTATCCCTTTGTTGAATTTTTCCTTGATTAAACTTGATTTTTCTCTCCATGGCCCAATTCAACGGCATTTTGACGTTTAATGTGACTCTCGCAATGCAGGTATATGATCATAATGCATTGCCAAGACATTTTCTATCTCTTGAAGCTCCCGATCAATTATGTCTTGGGATTATCTCACGCAGATGAAAATCCAAATGGTAATCCGTTCCAGAGCATCGACCAAAGGGGTTATTAAATGTTCACATCAAAGAGGAGCGAGTTGTCAGTGAGATGTGCCAATAGCAATTTCCTTTGTATCCCCTTGACTTTGGCATTGCCGTGAAAACATCATTATTCTTTATTAAATTCTTGTTTTAACGGGATCGCTTTCCCGACCACAGCCAACACGTGTTTTTTTGTACGGTTAGTCAGGTAAACCTTATTATCTTTTTCATTTTTAACCCGCACTCGCATTATCCCTGATATCTTTAACAAAGTGTTAATTGGCTCTCATTCATATGTTAGCTCAATTTCGTTTGCTGTTTCTTCTTGTTCATTAAAATTATGTAGTTATTTGTCTCTCTGATACTGTGAATTTTATCAAGATGGGTTCGGCATTTGATTGCAAAGTGGTTCGGCATGCCGCACTTGTTGCACATTTTTCAGAAAGCTGGACACTTTCAGGGATAGTGTTTCTTACCACATTGACTTTCAAATTGAGATTGCTTGCTTATTTGAAGATTTTTTCTGTTGAATAGCGCCAAATTTTTGTTTTATGCTTGAGTTTGCTTCTGTATTTTGAATCTGCTCAAGGGCTCTATAGCTTCAGCAGCACCACACAATGGAGCCATTTTCGGGAAATCAATGTTTGACTCTCTAAGCAGCTTTTTCTGAAGGCATCCTGCATTGAAGAAATATTCGGTTTAGAATAATGCTATCTTTGAGTTGGCCAAAGTTGCAATTCTCAGCAAGTTAACATGTTGATCCATTTTAAAGATTGATTAAGACACCTTGAAACATTGGGATCGGTTAAATACTTTGTTTAACTCTCGCTTAAAGTGCTCATTGAATTTTTCCATCACGTCGTGGAATATTTGTTTGCTTTTAGTTTTCGTTCGGTCGAAACGCTACCAGTCTCTCTAACACACCGGAGCAATATTCCAATTTTTACGTTGCCTGGTTTCTCATCTACTTAGAAGGCTTCCATGAAGAGCATAAAATTTCTTTTCCACTTTATCCATTCCATTGCAAAATTTGAACAATCTATAACAAAGGAAGGAGGCTTAGATATTTTGAATCCATTAACTCTGACACAATGCATGATTAGAACAATAGATGAGTAAAATGCTTTATTAAAAAGTAAATGTTACAGTGAGCACATATTCAAAATTATTGATGTGTGAATAGTCGGTATGGAGCAATCACAAGGGCTACTACTAGAGTAGTCCTTGAGCAAACACAAAGATGAGACTTTGAAGTAGCAGTTCTCAAGCTTTTAATAGTCATGGCTGATGACACTGTAAACACGTTCGTTACCATCATGTTACAATATCATAGTATATATTCGTTTCAGAACTATACATCTTTCCTTTATGCGTGAATATTTTGGAAATTTTCGTCATGCAAGTTGGTGAGAGATTAGTGATATGTGACAACTGCTTTTAGATTATTCTAATAGCACATTGATATTTGAAATTAATTGTGCTTTTTCATTCAATATTTACTGAAATTTGCAGATAGAATTGAATTTCTTTGGTTGTTAAAGGTAATTGTACTTTACTTCTTTCATTGGATATTCAAAAGAATGTCAAGCACTGCTTATAGGAGCGTAGAGAAGAACTTGAAGAAGGTCAAAATGCTTCCAATAGCATTTATTCCTTCCTAAAGTTCATGTCGTGACAATTTAATGATACGTGTGCTATGAAAAGAGAAAGTTACCTTAGTTACCTTTGAGCTTCATAAACAGATAATGTCTAAAGTTAATACTCTGATGGGTTGCGCGGTAAATCAAGACCTGCATTGAAATATATCATATTCCTACCAGCAATTCAATTTCTTGACAAGTTGTTTGAGGGAGTTTGCACAGCGTCAAGATTGAGCATAATCGAGCAATTACAGTGCCATGCATTGTTGTGTGCTTAAATCTACGATTTAATACTATGCTTAGCAACCGTTTTTTACATGCATATTTTGAATCGGGTCCAAAACGGGTCACCAAGATACACCTTTAATCAAGGTACTGCGTCCTGACAAGGTTGCATCTTTTATCAAAACATATCAATATTTATCAATATTACCTGGCTATATAAAATATATTTATATTTAACATGGAAGCAGATCTCATTAAATCGAACTATGTAAAATTCAGCATCTCTCCTTAAGTATTTGAACAAACCTCAATACAAAGTTTGAAATACCTTTTTATATTTTGATAAAGTAGTTTTGATAGCAATAAATATTAATAATGGTAGATTTACAGAAAATAATCCAAATTTAATATTGAAGTCCGTCTGTCGTAGCAGCGCAAGCTTACTGCAAATTTATTGACCTCTCCTCATGGTATATTTTTCTTATCACTGATTCACAAGGTCTGCACATTTTGTATCAGTCAAATTCACCCAGATGTTGACATAGGTCGGACAATGTTGAAATGGACCAATTGGTGTAAATTTAAATGGGTCTAAATTTTCGTCACATTCCCATCTCTGAATTGGACTAAATTGTGCTATTAGATTGAATCAAGTGATCCCATATTAGCCTAAGCTTTATCCAAACTTCGAAATTTTTTAAGGAAGAGTCAGAGATGGACATATGGCAAAAATTGAGGTACAAGTTCAGCTCGGCCCTGTCCAGAAAGCCTTGACCGGCCAATTTCCATCAATGACCCTACAAATTCATAAATTTCATCAAGTGAAGTTCACGTTTGCTTTTGTAATACAAGTTCAAGCCGAATTTGCGTTGCGCATTTTAAATTATAAATATCGATCTACCTTAAATTATAGTTTCAATATCTCGATTGTAATACAAAAATTTCAAACATTGGTAAATTAATTATAAATGCTTCACATTAACCCTTAGACCGTCTCTTAATTTATCAATATGCGCCTATAGCTAATGATGGAAACTTCATTAGTAAGTACCTATTTGAAATCAAAAAACTTTTTTAATTGCGTTTGTTTTGAAAAGGTTCTATTTTTACTTCTGATATATCTTAAAAAGGTGGAAAACTATGAGCGCGTAAAATTATGCCACATTACAAAAAATTGTAGCACAAATTGTTGTAGCCATCTAACAGCAAAACAGAATGACGTATTCAATTACGTGTTAATAAAATGTACTTGAAATGGATATTGTTTTCTTTCTTAAATGCGTTTTTGGGCCTCCAGCATTTAAAAATCAACTTTAGATTAAACTTACGGATAAATTTAGCCGCGCATCTATTATACAAATTGCAGGAAAAAATGTGTCTTGATCCTCTTCAATATTATATAATTTAAGGTATTTCCCTTGTTCGCACGACTTAACTTACCTCTTAAATTCATTAAATGCAAAATTGACATGAGAAATTCAAATGATATAGATATGATCTTAACATTATTTTATAGTATTAGCATTAATCAATTAGAATTGATGATGTATTTGAACATTCGCGTGTTGGCATTTTCATGAAATTATATTCAATTGCATCTACTTCATTTTTCCCTTTATAAATTGA
>CABFPE010000756.1:129065-148332 GCA_900660155.1 Hofstenia miamia
CATCTCTGTTGTACCTCAATAAGTTGAGTTAATTAAGTAGCTACAAAGGCTCTTGAAGATTAAATCAGTTTAATAAAACACACACTTGTTACACAGGAGAGAAAACGGAAAAGTGTCAACTCGGATTCGTGGTTGATCTAAGAAAAGTAATAGCTTTCTCTAAATAACACCCTCATGTTGAGTTGGCATGATTCTACAATACCACACAAGCGCACCTCTTCTCCCAGGAAATAGAGCTTCACAATTTTCAACAGGAACCCGCTTTTTCTTAATAGTAGTAGCAGTAAAATTTTCGTCTAAAGTAATTAAAAAATAAATATCTATTATTAGAAAACTATGCGATATAATGGTAAATTTATGCAAACATACATTTTTAGTTTAAAACATAATTGAGACTTTTGAATAAATTGGATTATATATACTTTCCTACCGCTTCAGTTCTTCAGTGAATTTATTTTCCCGATTTTAATTTATTTCTATATATTGTAAATAAACTAGCCATTGTTCTTTCCGAACTTCTTGTGAATTCTGTTGCACATCACAATAGCAAACGTGAAAATAAAAAGACATCTGCTTTCCATTCTTGCTTACAATTTGTAGATAATGTTCCAACTCACGGGCAACTTTGGATCCATTTAAGCAATATAAAACGTTTTTCTATTACTGAGAACAAGATATAAACAAATACAAAATCTCTTACACAATAATAACTTAATATCTCAAAGCAATTGTTTCACAAGTTATAATAACAGCACATAAATTTCCATGCATCATTGTGGTTGAGATTTCTGTCATGGGCCAAGAGTTTTCTCTACATAAAGAAACATCTCTCAACTGCAGCCGATGTTGTTTGACATTTTCGTAATTTTACATACAAATTTGATTAACTGTCCATCCCCCTTCCTTCTATTATAGTAGTGAAACCGGTATTTTCTAATCGAGCATTGATATAGGCGATTATTTCACAGGTATCATTTCCAGGATCAGAGGTGGGAGTAATAACAACATCTGGTGGAATTTCAACTCTGTCAAATATAGAAAAACTTTGATATTTTATGATAGCAGCTCATAGTTTAAGCAATAGATTGTCAAGTCTCATATATTTTGGCTGCATACGCTTGAAACAGTTCTGCAAAACGTCTCCCTTGCAAAATCCATGAAATAATAATGTACATTGTATATAGTTCATTTATTTTTTTTAGCTGACAGCATACAGGCCAGTCCTAGAAATGCATCGACCAGCATGTCGGATGAGGTTAGGTCAACAATAAGCTACCAATTGAATTCAAGCCAGGAAGTACATTAATTTAAATCGAATGAAAATATATGTCTTAGTTCAAATGATTTAAAGCAGTAACAATTCAACATAAATTTTTTACGTTTTTTTCTTTATTTAATGATACTAACGCAAAAATGCCTTTTATGACATTTCATCCAACAATATTAAACTGTATTTTCAAAATATGAGGTTTTATGACTTCATAGTTTCCTATTTAACTGCACCCCAGTTCTGAACAGCATCTAATTGAATCAGACTGCGAAATAGACCAACAGAATGACGAATTACTTCTATGACTTTTTTGCCTTAATTATTGGTAAAGAACAATCTCATTTCTCAATTAAAATCGACCCTTGCCAACGAAATAAATATATATTAAACATAGACTACGTTCTGATATGTTAGAACACCAACTTGTTTTGTTGAATGAAAACTTTCATGTAATTGAAAATATAGCTTTTTCCTCGAAAATTCCATTTTTAAATCAAGTTTTAGCTCAGAATTTGTTATCCGGTAAAATCCGGTAAACAAGTTAAATTTTACCGGATATCCAGATCCACTTGTTTAATTGCTGATTTTACCGGATTCCGGCACATCCTTAGAATTTAGATTAATTCTTAAAAGCTACTCACTTGTCAATAATAATTGCATTATTAACATTACGCTGAGTAAGCTTATTCTAAATTCTTTAGTCTTCATAGTTAGAAATTGGGCATTTGTAAAATTATTTACTGGAGCAAATTTGATTTCATAAATGTTTTCTAGTATTGCTGAGAGCATCAACTTCAATATTACCAGTAATTTATTTTGGATTTCAAATTTTTAAGTTAATTTTTGATACTACGTTTTGTATAAGTTCGTAGTGTTCCTCCAGGTCCCTATTAGTATTTAATAAGTGTGGTTTGATGAAAATATATTTTGTATTTATTAATCAATAAATAGTGCGCACCGCATTTATTTCCTAATTCAATTATTTTTGCACGTCAACGGGATTACTGACATATTCTGCAATTCTTCACTGCAATTTGTAATATTGGTGGAATCCGATCCAGGATGAGATAGTATCCGTTTAAAATTGTACATATCTTTCATTGACCTTGCCAAAGATCTATGCTTTTTTTGTTTATCTGGTCTCTCTATCATCCAACTGAGGGTTCTATGAGATTTATTGTTTTACATATAATTATTAACTACTTTAATCATCAGTTCTAACTTCCATATATGGAAATTTTCTGGTTAAATTTACTCACTCAATATCCAATTAGTCTAACACCATCGTAGACGATTTGGGTAATACGTCCAATCATACATATCACACGTTGTGTTTAATATTAGATTTAAGAGCTTCCCCTATTCTGGATAAAACGTGAATCGATTCTTCTAAGTTCTTGGAAGGGTTTGCAGTTTAATTAAATGTTTCCAACTCTTTCTAGTAATTTCGAAGCATTATCAGTACAATTATTTTTTTATTTTCATCTGCACATAAATTGCAAAGGATTATAATTTGATGATTTACTTTGGAAAGAAAACAGTATTCACATGCAAAATGCTCATCTTCAAGAATTTCTTTATTAAAGGGATTGCAAATTCCACAACTAAATTGCGTTATCAGCTTCTTTAAATTAATGCATTATAAAATACTTTTCTTTTTAATATTTTCTCTTAATAAAAATTTTGTATATTATTAATTATAATAGTTATATACAAAAAACATTAGTTAAACCCCAAGTGTTTTATCACAAACCCTGTAAATCCTTTATAAGTTAGAAGTTCTTATGATTTGAACCTATGTAATGTTTCTTAGTGACCGTTGTGAACACCCAAATTTTAATATTCAGACATAATATATATAAATTGCTTTATCATTGGAGATCTCATATGTAAAATTATTGCTTTATACACTTTTTTAAAATCATCTATTATCAATTTTTCATAGTTCGTCATTCTAAATACAAATTATCTTCTATAAGTCTTATTGTTTAGGATACTATGTTTAAAAATGTCAGCAATGGATGGAGCTGAGTTATTTTCGATCGCTAATTCCTCTTTTGGAATATATTCTCAAGGCTCAAATAAGATATCATTATTTGTGTAGACATTTTTCATTATCTCTATGAGATTATGTATTACATTTTACAAATTGCCAATGTCGACGTTCATAAAGTTCCATATTTTATAAAAAAATTCCAACGACCCAAAACATAAAAAATAGTTTTAAGCACCACAAGTTAATTCTCCAACAAAGCCCTGTTTCAAGATATCTACTGTTGAAGAGATATCATACCTTAAACTAGGCAAAAAGCCTTTTTTAATAACGGCTGTTTTCAAAGTAAAATATTTTTAGATCAATATGATTACATAAAATAATGGAAATATAAATGACTTATGATTATGCACTCGTTATACATAGAATATTCAAATCCGTACAGCAAATATTGGGGTTATAATCCCATTATTATTCCAATTCTATTTGCAATATCAAAACCACAAAGTTTACTTTGATATTGATGAGGCAATCATCTTTGATGATGCAGCTCTATAGCCTTTTCCACTGCAATAAAAGAAAAGGAAATTTAACGATGAATTAAAAATTGCTGGTATTTCCAATGCAGCTTCAAAGAGGTTGACCAAAGCAGCATCTCTATTAGTCTCTACCTTGAAATTAAAAAACCAAAATGAAATAAGTCCACAAGATAGAGTAAAAAAGAGAAAGGATATACTAACAGTCGTCAACATCAGCGCCATACTGCGATTTTGAGAATCTCTTTCAGATGTTGATTTTCTAGAATAAATATTTCAATTCTGTACAATATTGAAAACCCTCTTAAATAGCATGCGAATGCCCTGTTTTTCTAAATTATTGTTAAAAATTCTCAGCATTTACTTCGTAATTATAAAGTTTAAATGTGAACCAAGATACAACTGAAAATATAAATCATGTTGTAATGATATCAATTTCTGTACATAATGAATCAAGAAGCTGAAACATACCTATAAATTAACAATCGAATATTTAAAAAATGGGGCCCTGAATTTTTTACGAGGTTTTTTTACACTAGTGTCTACAAGAGTTCATTTTTGTGAAATTCTGTATATGTTTCTTTGTACAAAATTTAGTAAAAATATTTGCAAATATGATACAGATAATGAATTGTTTCAATAATATGGTCCTACATGGCAGAACATCTTAAACTTCTTCAGAATCCTTTGTGAGATTATTCTTGTCATCTTATTTCGCTAAGAGGCTATATTGGGTACCCTCAAAGTTCTCTATATCAAAATCCTTCAGATGTTGCCCAAAATATCAATTTGGTGAAATTAACTTACCAATATTGAGCAACTCAGGATATATTTCAGAGTACACGGTAATTTTTTGGAATTTTGCAAATCTGTTTTTACACCCCCAGAACTGTTCGTCACCCACAGAACTTCTAGATTTCCATTGTATGTGTTTTTTGAAAATGTTATGTGATTTTTAATATGCTTGAAATCGGGTCAAACATTTTCACTAATAATTTTTCTTCAACAAACTCCCCGCAAATAGTATAGTAGTATCCAATCTTGATACAAATCGAACCTGCATTTTTAAAACATTAAATACATTAAATGCTAACGTGATCTCACCTAAATTATTACCTTACAAATTTAAAAGTAATTATAATATCTTGAATTTATTCGTAATTTTATCTTTGTTGTTAACAGAAAGCACATTCTGTTCATATACTTTTTGATTTCTTTATGCAAATGATAAACATGTGAGCCCAATTTTAAATTATTTGAGTATACATATTATATAGTAATAAATACTTTGATATTTATGCATATGCTGATTCTTGATTATAAGTATTTATATATATATATATATATATATATATATGTATATATATATATGTATATATATATATATAAATTTATATACATTACTGGAAAAAAGAATTCGGTCACCCATGATTTGTCATGAATGTTTCTAAGAATGTCATATGTATTTTTTTAATTAGATTTGATGTAACAGAAAAAGGAGTTCATCAATATTGAGAGATAATTGCCACTGTTTACTTTAAATCTCAAGGAGAAATAGTTTTAGTTATCTAATATTTTCTTGGAAAATGTATTCGCCAGTTCAGACCAAATCAGAGAATCTGTAAAAAACTTCATTGGTTGCACTTTTTTCAGTCTATTTATATTGAAAATGTCTAATAACTGTCTTTCTTCATGATGTATGATGCCTGGTTACGTACCTCTTGCCATCAGCGAGTTGATTACCTCCAAACATTACACGGGATGAGTCAACGTAATATAGCCCGACTTGTAGAATGACCTCGAAGTACTGTCGGGAATATCATCAGACGTTTCACTTCTGAAAACATCATTGCCCCCAAGTCAAAATTCGGAAGATAAAAGAAGTCCTCCAAAACCCCCCAATCAGCTCTTGTGTGCCTTTCAAAGCCAAATCCCAGGAAGACTTCAGAGGAACATCCCGAAGAAGTACTCAATCTGGGACCTTCGTGGCACCCAGAAAGCCATTCTTAACCTCAAAGCAAAGATTACGCCGGCTAAGGTGGGCCAATTTAATGCGAGACAATTCATCTAAACAATGGTCTAATGTTATATTTTCAGATAAGTCAAGATGTGAGCTATACTCATCAAAAAGAATGTTGATAAAGAGCCCAAATGGGCAGAAGTTCAGATTCTTGCCTCAATTTACCATCACGTATGGTGGGAAATCTGTAATGGCATGGGGTGCAATAGGGAAGTGCGGTTTTCGCAAGATTGTTCACATCAGTGCTACTCTCCGAAATTTTTAATATGCTCTGATTGTAGAAAGGAGCTATTGCCACTCCTTACAAGTGATTCAATATATCAGCAGGATAGTGCTCCACGTCACACCTCAAAATTTGGTTGCTATGCTTGTTGACTGACCTAGCAAATCTCCAGACCTTAAAATTTTCAAAAATATGTAGAAAGAGATCAAATATCAATTGGCAGCATACTCTTTCACACTGAAGACGATCTGTGGAGCGCAATAAGGAAAGAATTTTATGCAATTCCCAACAGCTTCATTGAAAACCTTTTTGCTTCAATCCCTAATCGCCTTAAGTCTTTTATTCGCTCAAAGGGACACCCTACAAAATATTAAAAGAGAGAATTTTTTGCAAATATTGCATCAATTATTTATTTATGTATCTTATTTTGAATTTACTTTTTTTAATTTGCTCATTTGTTAATTTCTTTTCAGGTGGCCGAATAAATGTTTCCAATACAAGTTTTCTAATTTTAATTAAAAATTAATAGCCAATTGTTATCCTACATATTTTATGGTAGTAGACATACAAGTTTTCCTTTCTCAATCGAAATAACCATTAGTTATAATATTAGACACACTCTATCCAATTAATGTTCATTATTTGTTCAAAATAGCAAGGTGGCCGAATACATATTTCCAGTACTGTGTATATATGGCTTTGCATTTGGTATCCTTAAGCCTCTTTTTTAGTGTTCATCTTTCGAATATATTTATGACTCTGTTGTGTTGTGTAGTGCCCTTTGTGTGAAACAACAGTGTTGATTGTTGTGCGAAAAAACCTCTAAGCAAAGTCAAAGCTGTATATTGATTAGTCTAATAGTTTAAATTTAGTTTTTATTATTTCTAACAACTTTTCCACATTCATTTAGTGTCTATTAAGTACTTACCTTTTCCATACTGAAAAACAATTTCTATATGATTTGCAAAATTTATTGAGCAATAAATAAGCTACCCTAGTCAAAAAGTTTGGAAATTTTGGCAAAAAATACATATTAATGCCAAATTTTTAGATTATATTTGCAAGTTGGTTCCAAAGATTTGGCAAATGTTTGCCAAACTTTCCAACTTTTGTGCTAAGTGAATTTTTTAGAATTTATGACATATATTAGCCAATTACACTAATGCACTTATGCAAATTATTTCACCAGCTTTAGTTATTTATCACAGAAGTTGATCAAACTACTTTCGCAGTATACATTACAGTACATACAGTTGATGCAAAGAGTTAATACAAACTAGTTATGGTCTAATCTAAAGCAAGCTACTGCTTACTAATTGCAATAATGCACTGACATGTCAGTTAACATCATAATTTCACACTAATCTAATATTGACAATTATACCAATAAAGCTTGTTTATATTTCGCAACAATATGCTCAAAATTTATGCAACTATGAATTATAATTAAACAATTATAATAATGTTATATTTAAAAATTATTTCTGGTATGAACACAAAATAGTAAAAGAAAACAAGTGATAATTATAATGTTGCATAAATTATTTTTAGATATATAAATATTTTAATTGTTTATAATAGTAGTCAATGAAAATTTAAAATTTTGGTTATATTCTCTTAAAAATGTTTGAAATAGTCTATTATAGATTACATACATGTTTATTTATATAAATAAGCTGTAATTTAATGAATGTACAAATTGTACAAATTTTGATAATTCGCCAATTATTTGGCATATATTTGGCAAATATTTGGAAAATTGCCATTTACAAAAATTATGCATTTTTAACCATATACTTGTTACATTTTGCGAACGTGTTTGCTAAGGTAGTTTGACACCGTTTCTTCTTTGGGAAGACGAATGAGGAAGCATAATATGATTTTCCTTAAATGATTCTCCATTATTATTTCTCATTCGCGAAATTGAAATCCAAAAGACAAATAATCTGGTTTGAATACCAGAAGTTGATTGATATAATTCGAAAGTGATTAAAAAAACCACATAATTTTACCCCTTAAAAACTAAGACAAACTTAAAAAATTCTAATACATGTCTTTCACTAAGTTCAGTACATATCTAAGGCTTTTTACAAATAGCCTGAAATTGAGAAGAAATCTTAGTGGTACAACTAATTGCGCTTGGGTGCGTGCATGCTCCCCATATGGGCAGAAAATTTCGGCTCAATCCGCCCGCCCCATTGAAATTTATGCTACATTGCCCCATTTTACTATTCTTGTAATATTTTTTTAATATTAAAAGTTTTCGTGACCAAAGTCATTATTTTTCAAAAAATTGCTATTAAATTATATCGCATTCACTGCATTTGTGTTAATTTGCATGCGCTGTTGTGTAATAATATGCTTGGGCCATTTTTTTGTTTGTTAACCTCATGCCTAATGAAATATCACAATGTATTTGAATTTACATATTGACAAATTATTGTGTATATATGGCCCGTGTCCATCTCTGACTGTACATAACCTTTTAAAATTGATTATGATTTGATTTTATAAAACCTAACAAAATTATTAATGTTGGAGCAAAGTATTTTGACTGAATACACCAAAATTTTAAGCTTTAGTAATATTTGGTAAGAATACTAATCATTCCATTAACCTGAATTATCCTGAATTTTTTATCTAAGATTTCTTTCCTTGGAAAATTGTTCTAACTGCAGTCCTCATGCACTTGAAAAATTTTTTAATTATAATTGAAAAATATAGAGGGAATATTACGCTGTCAAAATATGCAATAGATTGCAATTTGAATATTTCTTAATGCAATGTGGCCAAACATGTTAGCGTTACCATATAGTAACGCTAGGATAATTCAGGGATAAAAATTTGGAAAATAAGGAAAAATCTTTAAAATAGAAGTGCAATAACTAATTCTATGTCAGCATCAAAGATTCAATTTGGCCAATTAGGCTTAGAAATTTTCATTTAAAAAGTTATTTTGGTGTGAGGACTTTACATTGTATACATTACCTTCCTACTTGTATATAATAGCGAAAATTTCGATCTTCTCTTTTCCTAATCACGCATGTTTTTTGAAAAGCAAATCCAAACTAATGAAAATATCGCTAAGCCTGTGTTTATATGTTAAATTTTCAACAAAATCTTAACAATTTGAAAGTTATTGATTGGTAAAAAATGATGTTCACTAAGCATTGGTTGCAGAAGCAAGAATAGCTCACAATCACAAACTATAATTTTGTCATTACCTCAATAGCTTTGCATGCAAAATTTGTTGTCAATGCACAAATTTCACATATAATAAACCTTTGTTTAAGATATATTTTTCAAGGTATCTTGTAAACAATCATTTGATGTTATTATAAAACCTTCGTGTAGTTTAATTAATTATCAGAATTAATGCATATGCCTTTATGCAAATATTCAATTTTCTACATATACAGTTTGTACCTTTAATCTAATATGAAAGAATGCTTTGAGAAAAATGGTTTTTTAATATATTCTTTTTGCAAAAGTTAACAAGGATTATTTTTTCTTGTACAGGAAATATTTGTTTCAATAAATTTTTTACATTAATTAATGTTAACATTTTTCCTACAATATCGTCAATTTAACCCTGAAAACCTTACAATTTCACTTCTATCACCTACATTAACATCAAGAGTTGTCTAATCGGATCATAAAACTAATCGTCATCTACTAAACATTTATTAACATCACTAAATATTTGTATAGATATAGCGTCAATGTCGGGCATGAGCTTATAAACTAATTTAATATAGTAATATTTCCAATTACATTTTTTCAAAATGACTGCAAAATTTTAAAATTTTAGACATACCCACGATCAGAATTTTCTGGGTGTGCTATTGGAATCAACTATGCATTTAATCTGTCGAAGCAAAGAGAAAACATTTGTCAAATATATTCATATATTGACTGTTTACATTCCTTGGTTTGAATGTTCATTACAATTGACTTAATTTTCTGTTGTGCTTGTTTTGAAGAATGACAATAAAGTTTGGTTTCTGCCCTCAATTTGTTCTATTACTGAAACAGTTGACATTTGTTGAAAATTGTAAAAATTCTTTTCAAGTAAATTTTTTGAAATAGGAGTACATCATAATCAATTAATTCATTAGCATTGCTACATATAAATAGTCCAAAATATAGTCAACATTTGGTATACAATTACTTGCCATAAAGTGCCTTTAATAACTATTTATATGTCTTAGATTTTATGGAAGCGCGAGAATAGAATATTTCAAATATCTTCAACGCATGTGCTAAATATATGTTGATTTTCAAATTGATACATGAAGTAAGAAATCCGGGGCCGATGTTTTCACATTGTAATTGAACTAAATCTTAATTATTAACTGATACATTGTGTTGTTAAAATTATGTCTGTGAATAATAGTTACAAATCGAAAATATTTAGAAATACGTAAACAAAACAAAGACCATAATATACAGAAAAAGTATACATTTAAGACAAAGTGTTTGTAAAAGTAATGTTTAAGCTCTTTTAGCTTAATGCAGTGTCTTTTTTCAATCCTTCTAGCTGCGAATTTTGAATACAGTCTTTAAAGCCTTTGTGCACATTTAAAATTTTTTAGATCAATGTGTGATTTGAAATTTAGATATCTGAAAGTATGATTTCAAGTTTGATATTCCTTAAAAATAATTCTTACATGCAATGTAAATTCTTATTTACTAGACTGAGGCGCAATTAAAAATGTATGTAGCAATATGTAGAAATATATATATATATATATATATGTATGTGTTTGTGTGTGTTTATTTGGGGAGAATAATTTCGGGCTTAACTGTGTTTTAATAGATTCATACAAGACATAAATTATACAAATATTGTCGTAATGCGTTTTTCAAACCACAATATTGTGCTTTGCATCAATAGAATTTTGTCTTTTAAGCAGTAATAAAGCATCGCAATTTAACATAATACTTAAGGTCTGTTGACAGTACGTCAAATGACATTGGTTATCAGTTTCGCTTGCATTATTCTAGTGTCTAAATTTAGAAAATATTTTGATTAAATAAATTTCATCAAGAACACTGTCACAAGATGGCGTCTAATTGAATACAAATTGATAAAATTCAATGAGTGTTATAAAAACTGAAAATGTCCATTACTTGCTACCATTATCATATGTCTTGATACACTTATATATATATATATATAATTAAGAAAATATTGAACTGCTGCTTAGAACAGTATAGACTAGCTTTTATAATTCTATTATGCATCAATCAAAAGCAGATCAATTGAATAAATATTTGTGTATTACATATTGATATCTTCACAATAGAAATTATGAGCCACTTAGAGGTAAATATAGTGTGTTATATGATCATTTAATACATGTAAATCCTAAGATATACTCAAGAATAGAGCTTCCAAATCAACACAAAGGAAGCAATTTGGATTATAGTTTTGATCAATAAGAGATATAAGGAAAACTAAACTGCATAAGTTGGGAAGGTATAATAGTAGATAACACTATCAATAACGCAGTCGAAATAATTGGTGAAAAAGTTTTGCAAGTGTTAAATCTATGTCACAAAGGATCTTTTCCAAAAAGGATAAAGTAAAAAAAGAAGAACTAGATGCTCGTCTGAAGTTAAAAAAGTAAGCATTAAGGAGTGAAAATATGAGAAAACGAAACAGCATTCAAAGAGAAATTTCTATTCTTGTAAAATAAATCTGAAACACAAAACTCAATTGCTAATTGAAAAGGACATGTACACTAATGTAAAAAAATAATTGAGGAAAAATAAAGAAAGTGTTGTGAATGAAAACAAATCGGAAATTTTGAATTAATATTTTGGTTGATTCAATCAAGTTAAGCGTAAATATCAGAATTGGAAAAATAGACAAATTGAAGAATGTGTGCCTCTCATAACCGAACAACAAGTATAACATGATCAAATATATCAAAAGGTCAGTCAAGTATTCCACTATGAGTATACAATAACTTTTAAAAATTTCTTCTGTATTTGTAAATATCTATAATAAATTCTGTTAAGAAATTTCTTATTCAAGGAACTCGAAAACATGTATTCTACATCTTTCTAGTTCTTTATTGATTTTAGAGTGATGAATACGATCTTTGAATTGTTCTTAATGTTCATGGACACTTCTCTTCAAAATCAACTACTTCTAGTTTCAAAATTATGCAGTTGTTTCCACTGACTTTTCATCCTGCACACCTCAAAATTTTAAGTGTTTGATTTAATTTTTGAAGATTTTCCATCTATGTTATAACTTGCTCTAACAACATCGTCAATGATGTTCCAGCCCCTAACATACTTTTTCCATTCTTCCAGATTTTTACCACAGAATTGAGTGTGCTTCCTCTATGAATCACTCTAGTCATGCCATAATTGAAAAGATTGACGTGTTATTAAAGTTTAATGTTCATTGACACTTCTCTTCAAAATCAACTACTTCTAGTTTCAAAATTATGCAGTTGTTTCCACTGACTTTTCATCCTGCACACCTCAATATTTTAAGTGTTTGATTCAATTTGTAAAGACTTTCCATCTATGGTATAAATTGCTCTAACAACATTGTCAATGTAAGCGGATGTTCCAGCCCCTAACATACTTTTTCCATTCTTCAAGATTTTTACCACAGAATTGCAGAGGCGTTATATAGCCCGAAGTATGGTGATTACAAAGATCTAAACAAGAAAAAAAACTTGTACCTACTGGGTTTATATAGCATATCTTCTATATGAAGTAATGAGAAAGAGTCATTCCTAGAGATCCCATTTATTTCCAAAAATCAATGCAAAGACTAGACTTCTCACCTGTCATATAAAAGCAGTAGGCATCACATAGAGGCTATTACTAGATTAGATTATTTTACTGTCCATTAACTGATTCTTTACTAGTTCAACCACACTCTGAAATGGTAAACAGATTAGCTTATCCGTACTGGAATTAATTGAGTGTGCTTCCTCTATGAATCACTCTAGTGATGCCATAATTGAAAAGATTGACGTGTTATTAAAGTTCTTTGATGTGATATGAAAACAATTCAATTTCCTTCAAGAAATCGAAACACTAGAATTTAATTAAATCATTTTCGAAATTTGGAAAATTAAAACTAAAAAATATATCACTAATAACAAATGAAAAAAATGATTGTTTAACTATTTAAATCAGGTGAAAACAATTTAAAGTTCCATAAGGCAGGTTTCTGAAAGGCCATAATTTAAAGGTCTCAGTTCTTTTTCAACCCAGTCTCATTCAATATTATGATCCTATCGTACCATGCATAGAGGAAAAAGAGCATTTTTTTTTTCTATGAAATTCATGTTAATAAAAGTTTTTGGTCAATTATCAACTACCATGAATATGAATAACTTAAAAATGTAAAATATATTATTATATGTTCACACTTACACACTTAAACTGACAATAAACAATATATTGCACAAAAATTATGTATGCATGCTAGTCTTCACTAGAAAATTATAGTTTCTTTCTGCTTTTTAATTCATAGTCACTGTGGTCGACTGATTTTTTGGCTTCCTTGTAATCATCAAGCTTCTGCGCAGAACGTTCAAAAAGAGCATCTACAAATTCAATATTAGATTGTGAAATATATAATAGCAAATTCAAGGTTAATATCGCGTATACCATGAATTTATAAAGGAAGAAAATTGACGCAATTGATATTAATTCTTTAAGTGCTCCTATATACATATATGATATGATAAAATACGAAATGCACCTCTATTTTCTATGGAGATCGAAATAGATGTTTTTCTTCAATGTGCGTCAAATTCAAGCACAACAACGAATATCCATTCTTGATGTTCACTTAACACAAGATTGTTGCGTCTATTGGTATAAGACTGTTTACCATGGTAATTTGATATCCAGATTGTTCGGCTGTTATCCAAAAATAAGCTCAGTTTCGGTTTTTTATTAGCTACTATCGGTTTTAGACAATGTTATTCAATGAAAGTATACCTTTTTAACGTATATTTTCATAACCATAAACTCATCTGTTAATCAAGTAAGAGCATTTATACTTGACAATCATTTTGGCATTTGCTTCAAAAATACTGCCTCGCTTTTTGGAACTAACATTCTAGGCGGTTTAGGTGAAACCCGCGCTAGATATCTGCACTCCTAATGTAGCTCAAGAATTTTCAAGCGTTCTTCGTACGATTTGGCTACTTTTTCTAAATTTCATGACGTGTCCTAACCCACAAAAATATTTTATTAATATCTGTTCATTTTATATAAGACATTTTTTATATGAAATTCATGTTAATAAAAGTTGTTGGTCAATTATCAACTACCATGAATATGAAAAACTTAAAAATGTAAAATATATTATTATATGTTCACACTTACACACTTAAACTGACAAAAAACAATATATTGCACAAAAATTATGTATGCATGCTAGTCTTCACTAGAAAATTATAGTTTCTTTCTGCTTTTTAATTCATAGTCACTGTGGTCGACTGATTTTTTGGCTTCCTTGTAATCATCAAGCTTCTGCGCAGAACGTTCAAAAAGAGCATCTACAAATTCAATATTAGATTGTGAAATATATAATAGCAAATTCAAGGTTAATATCGCGTATACCATGAATGATCATTCCTTCTTATACACCAATGGGTATGTAAATTGTTGCTTATTTAACTTCCATTATAAAAAATTTGAAAATAATTTTATATATTATTCAAGGTCCTATCAATTGTTACAAAAATAAACAGTTAAGAAGCAAGATCAGAGATGAACTTAGGCTCACTTTTCCAAAAAGGATAAAGTAAAAAAAGAAGAACTAGATGCTCGTCTGAAGTTAAAAAAGTAAGCATTAAGGAGTGAAAATATGAGAAAACGAAACAGCATTCAAAGAGAAATTTCTATTCTTGTAAAATAAATCTGAAACACAAAACTCAATTGCTAATTGAAAAAGACATGTACACTAATGTAAAAAAATAATTGAGGAAAAATAAAGAAAGTGTTGTGAATGAAAACAAATCGGAAATTTTGAATGAATATTTTAGTTGATTCAATCAAGTTAAGCGTAAATATCAGAATTGGAAAAATAGACAAATTGAAGAATGTGTGCCTCTCATAACCGAACAACAAGTATAACATGATCAAATATATCAAAAGGTCAGTCAAGTATTCCACTATGAGTATACAATAACTTTTAAAAATTTCTTCTGTATTTGTAAATATCTATAATAAATTCTGTTAAGAAATTTCTTATTCAAGGAACTCGAAAACATGTATTCTAAAACTTAGGCTCAAGCGCGGCAGGGTCCAGGAAATTTTGGCCCGTCCTGAAGCCAGCCCTGCCTAATTAAATTAATGCCAATTCGATTTATTTAATTTTGGCCCATTTTTTTCGGTCCATTCTTTCCAATACTTCTGCCAATGACCGACCTAGCCCACCTTGCATGACCCATGTCCATCTCTGAGCAAAACGCAAAATTTTTTTTGTATTTAGTCATTATTATTCATTACATTTTCTTAATTATTAAATACAACAAAGTGCGAGTCATTTGCACTGTACTACCTGCATACATAAAATGCACAATGAAATATACAAAAGTTGCAGAAAGCCTACTTCTATTTTACAATGATGTCTTGGTTCGGTGTTCACGTATTCTAGTTTTCCTTGCATACATGCATTGAATCATGACACATAGATTTGAAATATAATGCGTTAAAATGGCGTTTTTAATCCAAGATGTAAAAATGGATGCTATGCAATCTAGTAGGTAATGTCTTTTTCTGATAATCTGTAAAAACAAGAAATAGGACATTGTTCATTATGTAGCGTTCTCAAAGTAAACAAACGGTTTCATGGAAAACCAAGAATTTCAGATATTTCTTTCATTATGTACATACCGTATAAGAACGGTTATGAATATTGTTAAATACCCAATTCAATGCAAAATATATACAAGCAATGTACTTCCCACCTATCTATAGACGATGATTTAATGTTTTTGCATTTTTGAATAGTCGCACTCAGTTTTCAAAATTTGAATTGAGGGAATGAAACTTACCTTTGAACAGCATACCCCCTGTTGGGGAAAACCCGACCACGAGACAGAACAGCATCGATGGGTCAGCATTTCATTTATCAATTCTCCCTGAGTCCAAGACATTCTGCCCATATTAAGCCCAAATTCGTTTTCTCGTTTGTCTTCTGGTAGTAGAGGTTTGCACCGATTTAGGACAAAATCGGAATCTTCTGCAGGTAATTCAGTCATTCTTGAGTCATCCTATATCAAAAAACACATACTGCAAGTGATGAATACTATAGAGTAAATATCAGAAACTTAATAAAATACAATAAAAAAAAATAAGTAATTACCTCTACAGAGATCGTTAATATAAATACACTTTAATGAAATAAATAAAGCTGTTAAGTCTATCTGCAATAAAATAATGAGAACTCTCAATGCCGCGTCAATGCAAGTTTTCACTGACAGGTTTTTGTCGGCTTTTTGGCATATACCAATCCACAAATACATGTGTCTTTCTTAATCTATATATGCTGAAAGCTGTTGTTGTAAATATGCTTAAATCAATGGGGCGGTAGTTAGTGGAGACTTTAGTAATTTCAATCCAACTGTTGAGGTGAAGTATCCAACAACGGAGAATATATATGCATAGCAAGGCATTCTCCAAGTACTTGATACTCACGTATTTTACTTGCGTATATGAATAGCTGTTCATTGAAAATGCATACTTGTCACTTCTCAGAAATACTTGATATTTTCATTGACATGTTGGACTTCTATAATTGGGATTATATCAATATGTATTGATCACGATGCCAACAAAGACGGGTGAGATGAACTCCCCTTATCGCTCGTAATAAATCAAGTGACTTCGACTGACATTCAAGCAAAACTTCATGAAAATGAACCAAGTACAAATCGCAGTGCAATTTTCTCATTAATTTCCGGTATTGGTAATATTATAAAACTACTTGAAATAATGCAATTTTCTGAATAGTTGGTAATACACACTTGAAAAAATGCTCAAATACTTGACTCTATTTGATACTTGGTAAACACGATACTAGTCAATACCCTCATGCATAGTCATCATGGCAATAAAAAATCTTTGTGCAGTTGAAAACAGGATTTTGGATGTCAGGGCAAATTCAATATAAACAAAGGAGTTGATGAATTCAATTTAATCAACCATGTATATTTGACCTTGTCAAGATGGCAGTCTAGCACCATTTCTAAACTTACTGTTTTAGTTTCAGCACATTAACATTTAAATACATTTTTCAGAAAATAGGATCAAATTTGTTTTTAGGAATATTCCACATTGTAAAGAGAGCTGGAACTAAGTAAAAAAGGATTTGGCATCTAGTAAAATATCAGACAGTGTGCTACAGGGGCGTGCGCAAGATTTTCTGACGGGCATCTTAGTCATGACCAAAAGCGAGTAAAATATTGAAAAAAGAGCCCCTAAAATTCATTTAGATTTTAAATTTTTCAATTTTTTACTGAAAAGTTTTCGATTTATCCAGTTAAAGTCTCTTTGGAAAACATTCAAAGTGTCAAAGAACTGACCAATAACGGCTTTCAATTCCTCGTCATTTGAAAAAGCATTCCCATTCAAAAAGTTTTGTAGAGATCGAAATAGGTTGAACCAAATCAGGGAACTAATGTGCGATTGGTCGCTTTTAGTCATTAGTGATAGGTTAAACTGTCAGCGTCTGACGTGAATGTGTAGTGACAATGCTTCAGTGACATCGCTTGTTAGTTGTCACTTGTTATCAGTTAGAAATTGAATTTGTCTTATCCAGAACAGTCATTCTGACTGCTATGTTTCTTCAATTTTTTTCTTTTGTTAATAGCGTTAGAATATATAAAAATATATTATTTATTTATTTATTTCAATTTTATACTGTCCAGAAACTTTCTTAACGACCCAATATATAGAATTGAATAAAAAAGTGTAAGGATAAAACCATTAAAAAGTCACAAATTATTTTTAAGTCTTGGGAAAAAGGGACTTATTCTGTGTCTGACCTTGTTTTAATAGTCTCGATGTAGAAAGAAAAAAATAACAATTTTGTATATAATAATAAAAAAATGTTCATACTAAAGTAGCATTTCTTAAAAGTTCTCCAATATTCTACCGTGTTTACTTCAATTCAGAGAAATTGAACACAAACACTAGTAAGTGTGGGATAGCCACATAGAAGTTTGATATTAGAATATGCAAATATAATCTACCAATTTTTTTGTATTTCATAAATTTAACACAGCATAGCTAATTTCTCTTCGAATTAGGGAAGAAAACAATGCACAAATGAATTTTTAAAAAACGTATATTAGAATAGTTCGTATTTAGTGAGACTACATTAACGTAGACTAATAAAATATATTTTTACGACTCACTTGACTATATGTAGCATTAAAGCCATATCGAAAATTGTTATGTAGACACCGCGAGCTCTGCTCAGTTTCTTTAATCCATTTTTCAATGAGAAACTTTTTTCGGAACAAGTTTTGGTTAATCATCTAAATGAGAAATAATATTCAAGTGGAAATTATTAACTACTTACATGGAAATGCAAAGCTTCTGCTTTGGAATAGTTCAAATTGGAAGAATTCAGATTAATCTAAATATGCTATTGAATTACAAAGAATGGATGGACTTTATTACTTTATTAATTTTACTATCTACAGCATAAATATGTTTAATTTCATTTAAAATATTACCGCCATTTTATCCCGAACTAATGAAGTACTTTGACTCTGTCCTTCAAGGTTTTTCTGCGATTTCTAAAAAAATATATTTTAGTACAAATTTAAATATTATTAAATGTTTTTTTATTGTCACTTGCTATTCCTATATAACGTTAAGCTTTGTATGGATATTTAAAAAGAATGTAAAACATTAGAGAAAAATATAAATAAAAATGTGAATACGTTAAGTAAATATAGATACATATATATGGCGTTAAATTAAGAGTAAATATTGAGTGTCAATTTTTAGCGTAATATACTGAAAAAAATTTTCACTCGGATTCATTCAAAAATTTTTGTGTATACATTTACAATATCTAGACATAAAAATATAGGCTTGCTAAAAAACTACTTTCTTCACACCAATTGGTTACTGGCACTAAATATAAGAGAAAATTTGAAAAGTGGTGCTAAATAATATCTAGCTCACTTTTCAAGGGCAACATATATATATAATATAA
>CABFPE010000756.1:162289-180038 GCA_900660155.1 Hofstenia miamia
GTCTGTTCCATTCCATAAGTCCCTACGTTTCAAATTACTACTGCACTTAATCAATAAAACAAACAGACATTATCATTAATATAATCAATACATCTATATTTAACAAACAAAAACTAACATCAAAAAGTAGTCCAAGTACAATGATTAATCGTAAGGGTCGACTTGCAACCCATCAATATCAATGCAAAGTTGTAGTCGACGAAAAGTACGTGCATGTATCTTTGGAAGAGATGATCTTGCTTTTTCAGCCAGTACACTTTTCTTTATGATGCCCCAAATAGCGTTATCACATGAAGTTAAATCCTTTGACCGAGCAGGCCATAGGATGGGCCCGAACTTCCCTACCCACTGGTTGGGGAAATTGTCATTCAGAAATTTTCGGGTGATGTGGGCAGTGTGGGGTAAGGCGCCATCCTGTTGCAGATGAGATCGTTCATAGATTCCTCTACGTCTGTTTGTATTATTGCTTAAATGCAGTAGAAATTTGAAACGTAGGGACTTATGGAACAGACTGTATATTTATAAATATCTGGATATTTCCGAATATCTATAAACGAAAATAGAATGATAGACTATGCAATTAAATAGGCCTGGGGATTACGGGAATTCAAACTTTTGAGCAGATTCCTTTCAATGTTTACACTTGGCCACTAAATAGTTTGGAATGTGCAGAATCATTTGAATTGCTTTGTTTTTGCATATGGTACCAACGAGGGAAATAATAATTATCTAAATTAGCCTTAGACATTTAGGAATTTTAAAATTTCTTGCAAACTTTTTTTAACTTTTTTATCCATTACATACTAAAGATCTGTAAAATCTGAAAGCGCCAAAAAAAATTGAGGAGTGTCTCAGCCTTAAAAACACTTTTGGTCTCAGAGTGCGATCCTATTGCGAATGGCCACTCTCTATAGTCTCTGGTCGTGAAGTCTGACTTTCGCACTGGACATCTCAAAGGGTTGAATCGGTCTATCTATAAAAAAAGAAACGACACTGGTATATTGGGTGACCGAGGAAAAACTGGGTAAAAAACGCTTACAGTGCAAAAAGATTCAAACTCTGAAAGGCAAAGTAAAAACCATATGAATGAGTATATCTATAAGTTTTATTTAAGCAATAATAAATGCTCAAAGTGAATACACAGATTTAAAAGTTTTGCTATATTTTCTAACACTGCATACATGGTGTCTGGATCAATCTAAGAGATAATTTCATGGATGGCTTCTTTGGTTATCATTTATTGCTTAGTTTTGTTCTAAACACATTTCCTTTGAAATGCCAAAAAGCTGACAATGGATAATTGAGGATGTGCAGGATAAACCTGTGTTTAAAGATGACATTTTAAGTGAACTCTGACCATAGATTATTGGGAGCAAGAGGCATTCTGTTGGAATCAGATGTCAGGTTGCATATCATCACTCATGTTTATTTCTAATATTTCAATAATAGCATCCGCAATGACTGTGCAACCATTTATCTGTCCTCAAAAAAGTCTGGAAATAGTCGGTGTGAACTCAGTTGCTTACCTTCAGTGCATGCACAAGAACCCAAATGCAATTTAATTTGAAAAATAAAGTTTTCATTTCGAAGTTTTACAATAGTATCATATACAGTTCAAAAGCTCAAGTAAATGTTTTCAACTTGAGTGTGTTGATTATATTATACATGCACTATAAGTATGTAACATACACGCTTTGATCTGAAAACAAAAAGATTAAAATTGGGCTTAATTTGCATTAACTTATGTCTGCCATATTGTCCTGGATTAATGAGTATATTAGAGTAAAAACATTAGTCCTAGTAATTTTATTGAAGAAATTAAGTCTTATATTAAATTTTGTTAAGTAAAATGAACAACATATTACTAAAATTAATTCATAATGATATAAACGTTCATAATATATTGTTCTCAGTAATCTACAAACACCAAGAGCAACATATCCTTATCGACATTTTCACATTTCTTGCTGAATGATATTAATAATCAGCAGGTCTAAGCTGTCCGAGATAGCGTGATTGGTGTTTGTCATATAATTCAATATAACTATATTTATTGAAATTTAAAAAAAAATGTATTATAACATAGAGAAGAATCAATTTCCGTCCTACAGATTTTTGTTAACTCAAAGCAGCGCCATTTCTAGTGAAATACCTGAAAATCAAAGGTTGAAGAATTTTGTCTGGAATCGAAGATGCGATACAAATGTCTTTTATTCGTTTCTGGGACTTCATTTTTACCTAAAATGAATTTTAATATACTTGATTGAGAAAAGTTTAGTTACCAATTGCTATCAATTTATAGTGAAGATCGTTCACGCTTACAAAATCTCCAACATCCAAGCAAATTTTACCTTCAAAAGACACACTTTTTGGCCAGGCAGAATGCTTCAATGGGACCACCATGTAAATGTTTTCTTCTGATAAACAAATCAGGAATTGTTCTTCGCATTCACTCATTCTGAAACTAAGGCAATTGTGGATGAAATGCGCTTATTATTGTATAATAATTATAACCACAACAAAAAATAAACCACAAAATGAAATTTTAGAATTTAATACAGTTATTAAGAAATGCTATATTAAAATAAATTTACTATGTGTAGATAACAAACATTATTTAGAAATGCTCAAATTAGTTAAAACAGTTACGGTATGTACCCGGGAATAGAATCGCATGTAAATGTAATGTGGTAATAATTTCAATCGAATTAAAACAATGTTTGTATTATCAATGTGGGCACATGTCATGAGGACCGCACAAGAAGTGTTCAAAAATGGACAGCATATGTATGCTTAATGTCGCTCTACTGAAGTTCGAATGTAATTAGGTAGAACATTCTGTCACGATTAATTAGAATGTCAAATTAGTCTTTCCTTATTCGAAGGTCTTAGTAATTTACATTGTGGTAGGCTATTGATTATCCGAAATTTACATTCAATCAAAGTGTAAGTGCTTTAGAAATTTATATTCTGCATGATCAATTTCTGACTGTTTCATTGAATAAAACAACAGCAGCTTTTAAAATCAAAATTTCACCTAAATGTAAATAGAGGATGTTTTTAGTATTTTTTGTCTTGTAAGCAGAAAATAACATGATGTGCAGCGAGTATTGTTCCAGAACTCCCAAATTATGTTAGAAAGTGACAATATGAGGTTATCACGTCCCCGAACACTGTCCGACCGATTCGTAGATTTTGATTGACAATATTCAGGTCTTGGATCATTTTCTGAGAGGGTAAGCATAGGCATTAATTAGTATCAGTTAACGTCTTAGAACTTTTTCAAATTTTCTGGTGGATAATATCCGTATTTTTGCATCAATCAATCTATGCTTGGTACCAAAACATAACTCGACTCAACAATTTGATCCCCGAAATCAGGTAGAGTTTAATCGGGCACCCGATGTCACTCTCTAATACTAGACTCATTCCAATTCTACCTCTCCCAGTTAAAAAAATAGTCTGAATAACAATTTCTGGGGTAAAATTCCATCGTTCGAACCACAGGACATCTAATTTTTTTGGCAATATACATGTTATTTGGCCTAGCTTTTACTCCTTTCGAAGAATTTTTCATTAGTCAAACTTAGCCTGTTACCCCCAGACACAAAACTCGATCGCGGCCAAGTGCAGGTTTCAATTTCTAATTAGTGAATTTTATACCATTAGTTTATGCTATCGAACAGCTAATTCGATTTGTACGTGACAATTGCTAAGACTCTTAGCAGAATACCCCATTATTTGCAGATTGGTGCAGGCTGAGGCTTCATTTTCTTGGCTATGACATTAATCGCACAATGCATGGAAAAAATTTAGCTATTACCTCAAAACTTTAGATTACAAAGTTATGTGTGCCAAAGGGAAGAAACCTAAAATTGTTCTAAAACAATGTTCATGTATTTCTTTGTAATAAATGTGATGAAAAGTAGTTTCAGGTTAATTAAATTGATTGCTACGGAAAAATTAAATTTTAAATCAAAACGAATTTAATGGAAATTTTCAGCTTACTACTCAAGAAAACGTTATTGCATAAAGCAACTCACCTCAAGCACATAGTAAGGCTGTCGAGTAGACTTGTTCTATAAATATTAAGATCACATATATGTATCCATCATCCTTTGAAATATTTGAATTTAATCTCAAAAATACTTTTCAAAAGTTCGAAGGTGATATTTTAGGTGTCACGCGGTATGCAAGTGCAAGGGATTTACTGACTTAGCTTGATGTATTTATGTAAAAAATTTTTTCATTCGCATTGTGAATTAAGTAGCAAAAAAATCAGCATTACTATTTAAGATATGCTCTTAAAAATTAAAAATCCAAAAATATTATGATAGTCTTGTCTTTTTTACTTGTATGCTAATAAAATAAAAAATATTTCGTTGTTAAAAATTTTTTTATTTATATTACAAAATTGATCGAATTTTTTCGCAAACCAAAGCCACTTCCATCATTAAAAAACCTCAATATTACATTATGTTAAAACTATTAGCACGACAAAGAAAATATATATCATTTTTACTAATTGTAAACTTTTCCAGAAATATATTTTTAATATCTACCGACAAATCATTTACAGAGATAAAAATGAAGAAATCATCTTTGCTGCTGCAACTCTATAGCCTTTTCCACTACAACAAAAGAAAATGAAATTAAATGAAGAATTCAAAATAGCAGGTATTTCAAGGGCGACTTCAAATACATCTACTATTGCAGCATCTTTCTTAGTTGCAATCTTATAATTGAAGTATGCATATAATAGTAGTCCACACGAAAGTGTAAAAAAGAGAAAGAAAATGCTAACAGTTGCCAACATCAAAGCCATGTTACGATTTTGCGATTCCCGTTCAGAAGTTGTTTTGCTAAAAAGGTTGTAGTAAAACATTGTAGTACATGTACGATTGATTAGTAATTTAGCATATACAAATGCTTGAATTTATTGCAAACTCTTACCAGGTTCATTATATTATCAATTAAAGGATGTTTATCAATTAAACGACATAATCCATTGTAAATGTGATTTAATCAATATTTTAGACAATGTTTTATTTGAATTTAAAAACAGTGTTAAATCTAAAAATTTACTTTTTGTAATAAAGAAAAACGAAGAAGAATTCTACTGATCATTGGTACTCTTAAAATAATTACCCGTATTGCTAACTATCTAATTCTGAAGTACACTCTTGACTTTTTTGAAAATCAAGATAATTATAAAAAGAAAGTCTTGATATTCTATATGATTTATTGGAAAATTCGTATGAAAGCAATGGATGTAAACTGCCCATTTTATGTTTACCAAGTGACTGCAAAAAATCATTTAACTTTTGTAAATATTAGTTATATATATATATATATATATTTTTGTTAATTTTTATCTACATGAATGCTATTTGTTCAAGAAAGTGCAGTATGGGCAAAAATATTGTAACTACACAATGAACGTTTTAAGTAAACTTTGTTAATAATCTATCCGGATGAATTGGCGATGGCGCACATCTCTACGTGCAAGTCAATCATTATGTCATTATAGATTTACGTGTAATTAAAATAGATCTAAAATCAAAAATAATAAGCCCTTAAAACATGAGTTTTGCTCACATAGCCTCGCAATAAATGAAAATCGATAGTTTGAATTTGTTTATGCAAGATTTTATTGAACGATTATTCTGCGTGTTTTAAGTTAATAGCGTATCTAGAAGCATTGGAAAAATGCATTATATCATTATGACCAAAGAATCAATAGTAATGAGACTATAAGAGAATGTGACTTTATCCTCAACCATATTGAACATCTGCGACATTTCTGATGCTTCAGTTTTCCATGTGGAAGTTGTGTCTGTAGATTTCATAGCTGTTCTGATTCTAATGCAGCATGCATTCAAAAAGTAAATTAATTAAACAAAGTAAACAATAAGCTCTTTCGTAGCACAAATACAATCGCGAATTGTATCCTATGTGTGGGATTACAGGGAGAAGCAAGCGAATATCGTTCCCTATAACTCCCTTAAAGTCTATTAAACACACAAATATGGAAACGTTTGTTATTTCATTTTAATAGTTTTCTTGTTTTCAACTATGATTGGTAAGAAAATGAATGATATAGAGATTGAAGATGAATATTAAGCTGAAGGGCAACGATGAATAAATCANTTTTATTGGGTATACGAATAAATGTCTTCTCATATTGTTAATATTACCAAAATTTCAGAGCAAATGCTTAGTCGAAAATTTTCTTGATATTTAACAGCTAAAGACTTACATCTTGCGCATCTTGGTAAGAAAATGAATGATATAGAGATTGAAGATGAATATTAAGCTGAAGGGCAACGATGAATAAATCACATAAGAAATCGCGCCAACGTACCACTCGAAGAGCTGTGGATCCCCGGTCATCAAGCAGACCCCGTCTTCTAATGAAAACAAATATATTGCTGGAATTGATGCAATATAGTTCAGTATTACAATAATGATTGTGACCACGTGAGCAGTTCGAGGGGTCCCATTTACACGATAGAATACAGGAAACTAAAGAAAATTTAAATGCTTCTATTTATTTAATAAACAAACGCTTTGCGGTAATAATTAAGAGTAGAAAACGATAATTTTAAACAGCTATCCAACATTTAAAAACGTACCTTAATCATCCATTATTTCATAGATTCTTATTATTATTTTTGGAATTTGAATATTTTCTAAAGATCTCGAGATTCATAAACATTTAAAAACATTTGTACAAATGCTTGAAAAGACAACATGTCCAAATATAATGCTAAAGATATATGTATATATTAAGGGCGGATACAGAAGGGGCCCGTGCCCCTCTAAAATAAGCAAAATTTATTAAATTTGTACAATTAAAATTACCAAGGAAAATTTATGAGTTTAGTCAAATGGAGTGAATAGGAATGGTATTTTTAAGTTTTTTTCAAAGATCTGATATTTTTTAATGGATTTCAACACCATGCACCTACTGCAAAAATTTAAATACACATTTGTGTGACATATCAAGGCAGCATAATTTTTTAAATTTTTGAAGTTTATATATTTTAGCAAAAACTTTGCATTTTTGAATTGGTAGATTTTCTTGAATTTTATCAACATATTTAAAGATGTTGATTGAATTTAGACTAAGCAGACATTAATGCCATTATGTGAAAATTTTGTAATTGACTCCATCTTATGCGATTGCTCTATTTTGTAGTGCATAATGCAAAAATCTCCTATAAACACAACATGCTATTATTAAATTTGAAGTTTGAAAAATTTATGAAAAATTGCACAAATTCTATTTCCATTTTTGAAATCAGTAGATGGTGGTGAAGTCCGTGCATAGTGATGAATTTGAAAATTTGAAAACTCAACAGTTTAGGCACTCTCTAGTACCCAGTTATGCACTAAGCCTTTTATTCTACATTGGGCCCCTCTAGAAATTTTTTCTGTATCCGCCAATGGTATATATATATTGTATATTTTGCAGAAATAAATACAAGTATGAGACAACTACCTTTATTGCAATAGATCTATCAATAACCAGAGCCACGAGAATATAGCTGGCTACATTTGTGCTTCCAAAACTATTGAAATAGTAAAAGTTACAAATAAATTCTATTTTTGTAGCATCAATCCCAAAGTAATATCCGCCAAGTTTGACAATTCCATCCTAAACAACATATATTTGTATACTTAAAATTAAAAATATCAATTTCAATTAATTAAACTACCTATTAAATAACATCATATTTTGTCAGAAAAGAAACAAAGCCGTTTTTATTGTTAGTTTTAATTTAATGACACAATAAAGACATCCTTGCTTCTATCTATAGAAATTACATAGCTTAAGTTAAATTTTGTGTTTGTTATTGTGGCTCATAATGTCATTTCATGATGAATTCGTTATATCGGATATCCTCACCTGAATTACTGATATAGTGTCCCATACAGCCAACATTTGAATAAATACAATTGTTGAATTGTATTTTCCCAAATACTTTGCAGTTTTGAAGCTGAGAATGTTAAAAACTACTCCAAAATTTGTCAGAATGAAGCCCAATAAACATATGTATTTTCGAATAATCTGTAATTTTTCAATTTCGCTATTTTCTATCAATGATGTGTTGTCCATTTGTCTAAACTTTTAATGTAAATAATATATATGAAAAAATACACTGAAAATTAAACAGAATTTTAGGTGAAGAAGAGATCCTGTCGTGACTACACATGCATCATCAATAACGTCAACTATAGAATCTCACTAACTACCTTACATCTTTATAATAGGTGTTTTTATCACCCCAAGTATTCTAACATTGGAAACATCGCTACAACCTTTCCAAGTAGACATAAATTTGGGCAAACAAAAAAATTTAGCTTAAAATGTGCTAAATAATATTAGGAAATGATTTTCTAATACTTGGCTAGTATTTTGCTCAATTTTTGAAGGTTTTCAACACTACACATTTAACATTTCAATTCCACAAATGTGTAAATGATGTTGATTTGATTAGTTGTGCGAAAATATTGGAATTAATCTTAATTTGCAACAAAACAGACTTTATAAGACAAAATCAACCTTATCTATGCTCCCGCATTTTCAAAATATTTAAGTGTAATGATATTGATTATAACAAAGTAATAAAATGTTTATTACATCTCTGCCTGTCTATTTTTAGCCTAGAAATTTTAGCCTTTTGAATTTTCCATAGGATAAATAATCAATTTCACTGTATCCAGAAAATAAGAAGATCGAAAACAGTTTTTTAGTTTAACACATCTCGTCCACACTTCTTCATTATGTATAATTAACTTAAAAAATCATAAGGTAAAGATTCCAATATCACGCTTTTAATGTCATCAACTTTGGTAGCATCATTCTCCATTAGTGCTTTACTAATATATGGCAGAATTTTTTCAGTCCATGTACCGAAATTGGATTGTGCCTCACATGTTCTAAGAGTAGCAAATCAATAATCAGATGTTTTGTTTCAGTACTTAAAATATTATCAAGATATTGACCAAATTCTTTCGAAATAGCATAAAGTACACGTTGTTAACACGCCAATATTGGACTGCAATATGTCAATCAATCAATTCCACAAAAATTTTGCAGCTAATATTTACTGAAGATTCAAATATATTGAACTATTGTCAAAATTTGAATGTTGATACAGTGAGTCAAATGTTGAAAGCGTGTTCTCCATTTTCACAAAGCATTTTCGAGGTTTCTAGTTCTATAAATTCCTCTTCATCTTTCTTGTGGGGTGCGTTCAAACCGACCATATTACACTTCTCAGCATTTTTTTAGATTCATTGTGACATTTTCATGCTGGAATGGTTTGATTCAAGCTTTTGAAGAGAGATTTGCAGTGAATTCCAAATTCTTAGCAATACAAAAAGCTCTCTAAAATGGAAGAGGTTGTATTTCAGAACTGAACCACATTTCAACCACATTTCAGAGCTTTTTGATCTTCAGCATTTGAATAGGATCCTATTGACGACAAACTTCCTGAATATCAAAAATGAAATAATTTTGAATGATTTCAAGCATCAACATCCATTGCAAACACAGATTCTCAAAGATCAGATTAGCAAAAACGTATCTTCAATCAAGTTTGAAACAAGATAGCCTTACTAATTCTCACTTCTCACAAATCTCGTGTTACAGAATTATAAACAGTTTAGTGAAAAACTTCGTCTGAAATTAGCTTAAGCACTTTTGAGTGACATATTGTTACATTCTATATTATAATAAAAATTCACATGGCCATAATTATGGATAGTAAATAAAATATAAATGCAAATAGACTCCTGCAAAAAAATTGTTATAAAATAAAGTAGTAATTACCTCATTTTAAATCGAGTGAATTTCGCCTAGTTGTGAGTTAATTAATGTTGTGGAATTTAAAACAGAATTGATCATTATATTGAAAATTTTGAAACAAAAATATGTCTTGCGCTCTTACAACCCATTTAATAGTTATACTTTATGTTAAGCTTTTCAGCTATACACCAATCAATTTGGGGCATAACTTTAAAGGCCTTTCCAGTGCAAATATTTATTCTTTCTTGATTAAGAATGAGGTTTGTGCATAGGATCAATTTCACTCAAAGTAGGCTTTAGTTTTGCTGTAATTTATTTTTCAGGTCTGCTTAGTATACACGATCTGAAGATCAAATTTCAAACCTCTTTTTAACCGTTTAACACCACTTAAGCTTGTAATATAGCTAGATCATGAAATACTGAGAGTAAAGCATGCATCAATTATAACCAGTTTAAAAACTCACTTCTAGGGATTCAAACATTAATCAATTTCAGAAAAAAATGAGGATACAAAAGTGAACACCATGATATATATATATATATATATATATATATATAAATAAATATATATATATATATATATATACATAGATATGCGGCGCTTTGTACGAAAATCTACATATATAACGTACTCTTTGTACACCTGTGAAATAGATAGCGGCGCTTGTACTATGCTTTTTTGTATATGAAAACCATATTTTCAAAACATCATTACAATTAATAAATAATGCCTTTAATATCAAAATAAGACAGCAGAAGAACAATCGAAGTAGATTTTTTTACTAAACAAACATCCATAACAAAAAAAATAAAAAGCTTCTTAAGAAGTTCTTATTCAAAGTCTTCATAGTATTTTGCTTTTTTGATCTGTCATCACATAATTTGAAAACATAAAAATATACGTAAGCAAGAGTTAAACACATAAAACATAACATAAAAACAATACAAGAAGTTCACAAACGCATGTAGAAAAAAAGGTACAAAGCGCCATTATCTATGTAAACTGTTCAAAGCGCCAATTATCTATGTAAAATTCAAAAAAAAAATTTTGACATGAAAAAACGAATTTGTTCTCACTTGTATAAAAAGAAGCATTTGGGGCTACAGAAGTGATTCTCATAATTTTGTTAGATTTCATTGTTTTTATCAGGAGAAAATTGAAAAACGGCGCTATGTACTATTTAAAAAACCCAAAGCGGCGCTTTTTACACCACATTTTCAAATTTTATAGTACAAACCGCCGATATCTATATATATATATATATATATATATATATACTATTTATTAATATATTTTTATCTAAATACGTATTGTGGAATGCGTTTCTCTTAGAAAAGCCACATAAACTGCAAAATACGCAATGCCAATATATTATTAATAATAACCAAATGCAGCCTATAGTTTGTGTTCATGTATTAGAATATTTTATTTTTTAACAAATTTTTCCAACTTACTCTTGTTAGTTGTAGTGTATTTGTCTAAACTAAGGTTGATATAACTTATATCAATTTGAAACTTTTATAATATGAATTCAAAATTTTTGTAATCATATCGTTTCATATTGTTTTATAAAATTTGAATGATTTGTAGAATAAATCACATTTATATTAGTAAAAAAATATACTGACATGCCAGTGATCGTGTGCGACTTAGGAACAAATTTGTCTTTTCTCCAGTTCTTTTTAAAATTTCAGTGAAACACCCGGAGTTTGTTGAAGATTAATCATCATCACAAATTGAAGATCGCATGCAACACTGCATCCGATTTACTTTTTGAAATTATCTATGATTCTACATTTGATATGTCGTGAAAATGATTCAGAAGTTTGCACTAAAAAACGGCGAGCTTGGAATTTTATTGTGATATTGCTTTTAAAATATTCACTATTATCTTAATATTGAAGTAAGAAGGATTGAAAATAAATTATTCATTTGTTTAGTAAATCGATCCTTTACTAGTAGTGAGTAGTGCCTTGATTAGAATCTCTTATGATTATCTCTTGGAAAATATCTACCTGAAATTCTTAATTTTCTTAACTACATTCATAGGTTATCCTGTCTATGTATTGTAGCTGTTACACTATCTGTAAGGACTTAGTATAATACGGCTGACATGTAGAGTGACCGGACATTAAAGTTAATGCCCATATAAAGTACAGAAATTGAGATCAGGCCAATCATTTTGATCGTTTGTAATTTTTTACTTTTTCTCATTTATAAAAAACTACTGTTTTGCTTGAAGACTTTTTAGGGCACATCTTACCCACCTCAGAATGTGAATCATAAAATTTTAAAACCCATTCATTGTTACTTGAGATAAGTTTTTAGTAGTCGCTGGTCTTACATTAATAACACGGTTATTATTCACGGTTTTTTTGTTCTAATCTACAGAACTTAGAAACGCGTTTGAGTCAAACATGCAATAATGCAGCATGTCTAATTAGAGTTTGATATTTAAGCAATAAAATGCTTGCTGACACTTAAGCATAAGATGCTCTTCAAATGCTGTTGATAGCTTGTAGTATTCCACTTCAACTCTTCTTATTTCGTTCTAAAATAATGCATATTTAATGTATGACAATATAACAAAATTCAATTAATTCTATTGTAATGAATTTCAAGATTTACCTTTTATATAGAAAATTTACAGTTGCTCTAAGCATTTTTTAGTTTCTCGGTTTATATTTATGACAGAAGAGATGTTCACAGATCTCCATTAATCCATTATGCAGTAAGATCTGACAACTTTCTGCAAAGTAAAGCCTTGCTCAAAGTTCAATGACAATTTTATGAATACCATGCATAGAATTTTTTATCATTTTTGTAATGAAAAAAAGATTAGAGGAGTTCTCTATAATATAGCGGAATTTAAGAAATTGACAATCAGTGGAAATCACTTCTGAAATTATTTTGTTCTGAAATATTATATTTACCCATTTGTAATATATAATAATAAACTTTGTGCACCATAATGCACAAACTTGAACTAACTCATAGAGTAATTATAATTCGCTTAAGAACAATAATTTTAAAATTTCTGACTTCAATGCAATGAATTAATGGAAACAGAATTAATTTTATGTTTTGAAAACAAAATTGATAAACAATGGACACCAATGCAACTAATGGATTTATGTTAATTTCAGAACCATTAATACCGTATGTGTTTCTTCATTAGAAATATTTTGGTAAGTAGTAGATTCAAAATTTGATCGCTGTTCCATGTGTTCACAAGCATCAGTTCAAATTTCAGGGGTTGGCAAAAATGGTCATCCCTATTATTCTTAGAACTAATGATGCAAACATAATATTGGGCATGTAACTTAATTATTATTGGAAATTTTATTTCTGGTACAAAGTTCTTATTTCAGTGATAATGTCAGCTTTTTTGGTGACGTCTGCAATGATAATGATAATATGAGCCAATAGCCAATACCGGCCGATCGCTTTTGTCCTGTAAATTATATTGACATTGCATAGTTAATCTATGCAAATACATTATATATATATATATATATATATATATATATATATATATAATATTTACAATCTTGAAAATGAGACTTGGCGATTTGTACGAAAAACCACATATTTAAGTACTTTGTACACCTGTGAAATAGATAGCGGCGCTTGTACTATGCTTTTTTGTATATGAAAACCATATTTTCAAAACATCATTACAATTAATTAATGCCTTTAATATCAAAATAAGACAGCAAAAACAATCGAAGTATATTTTTTGACAAATTAAATTTACATTTAAAAATAAATAAAAAGATACTTAAGAATATTCAAAATCCATATAAATTGTCATGGATCTCTTTGCCCAAGTTAATCATAGTTACTCCTGAATCAGGCTGAACTTAGCTTCTCAACTGACATTTTCGTTTGAATGTGCTTGCACCTGAACATTGTTCAAAAATTTTGAATGTCCCAACCAATATTAGAAAAATACATGGATTTAAGCTTTTTGATTTTTTTGCAGGTTCCTTAATTTTCATGTGTAAGTTCATCAGATCAATTTTCTTTATTCTAAGGAACTTCTGTTAATATTATTACTAGTTAGTTCTATAGAAACTGAATCAAACTTACACAATCAAAAACAGAACAACGCAATTTATAGCCAAAGTTAATGAGAGATTGCAAAGAGATAAATGTAAGCATTATTCTGAACCTTTAAGCTTTCGAAGATTTTTTCCAAGCTAAGAAAAATATTCCCAACATATCAATTACAACAAAAAATATTTCTTTAATTGTACCGGCTTTTCTAAAAATTTCAAAGTGCCTGCAGGCCGGTAAATTGCCTTCCCGACCCAACTGGCCCCGTCCGGCCGGTAGCTGGTTCCATCACTACGTTGTATTACTATAAAATATAGACAATTAGGTTCTATATTTAATAATGGAAATATTCTCAAAGACTGGAGAATTATTAGCTAAGGAATTAGTAAACAATAAATATTTGTAACACATATATAAATTTAAAATGTAGTGTGGAAATTTTTTACGCTCCAAGTACTTGACTTCGAATTGCCATTCTTTTATTTATCGATTTATTTTCAAGTGAGCATTGCATTTAGCTCTTGCGTGAATTTAAGTTCGAATTTTAGGTAACGAATCAGTTACATTGTTTTCAATTTTAGTAAAATTACGGCCTCTGTTACCCAAACATTTCCAATGTGACAGGATACACTTACTTAAAAATGGGCTTTGAAATATTTTTAGCACTCAAGTAATTGTCCCTAGATTTGATATTTGTTTTCACTTTCGAAACCATGTAAAATCGTTTTTTGTATTTTCCAAATGCTTATTTCTATTTTAGGCAAAAAGCTTTATTTTCTTAGTTATGGCAAGTGTAAGAATGAAGCTGAAAATTTGCTTGAGAAAATATTGCTTTTTCCAAAGTCACATTATCAATTAATGGAATCATTTCACAACATTTACTGTGGATTTTGTAAACCGAAATAAGTCGAACCAAAACAAACTTTTTTTAAATTTGAAAGATTTCCTAAACGAAATATCATTTTTAACAACTATCACGGAATGCCATGTTGTAGACATCAACTTCAAATAATGTTATTTATTAAAAATAATTATTGATTAAAAATATTGTCAAAAATCGATTGGCTACGTTGTCAAGTCTCGGATATTTTTTTACTGTCGTTGACAATCTCGGTACTTCATTAAATCAAGTCAAAAATATTAATATAAAAAATACTGGGAAAAATGTTATTTGTTTGAAATGTATTTGTTTTTACTGCATGTGATGTGAACACCGTTACAAAGTCTGAAATACGATCTGACCTGGCAAAAATGAAATTTTCTGTAATACGAATGGGAAATTTAGAATATGTTAATTCTCTATATAAGGATTACAATATTTGCGAAACTTAGCGATCGGGAAAATGTCATTTTTGAGCAATTTCTAAATGAAGCATTGAAAATCAGTTAAAGAGAATCTTTAACAGTTTCTAAATGTAGTACATGTTCATTGAATTGAATATATTTCATGAGAGTGACGTAATATTTTCTAAAACAAAACAACAGGCTTACTGAATTTTATAAGGATGTGACTAAAAGGCATAAAATGCCAAGAAATCAAATTTTCTTGGACAGACCAGCCGCTCGATGCATTAGAACATTTCTCCAAAGAATTTCTAATGTTTCCCAAACTAAGGAAATGTCTTTTCTTAATTGAAAAGCTTACTAATATAATCTACGAATGTTTTTAAGTTGATTAAAGTTATAGGATTACGGTGTCATTATGCATTTGATTATATTTATTTTTAAGTTGTGTTTTCTACGCACAACTTGATTTTACTAGGTAAGTGCTTGAATAAATTTAACAAATAATGGAAATTTCGGCTTTACAAAATATTGCATCTTCAGTGAAAAATCAAAACATGCATCGTTAGCACTGAAACAATCAAAGTCGATTTTTCATTGCAATATTTCTATTGGCTGCTTTTAAATATTTCCGCATTTGCTAAGCTGTTGCTAAAAGGCATGGGAATTATGTGGGCAGGTTCCTGTAGAATTCAATTAGGAACCTCTTGACATTTATAATGAAGAGCCTATCAAGCTTTTTCAGAAGCCTGAATTACTCAAACTCAGTTGGCCGAAAAATAGAAAAATAATAAGAATTAAGCATATTGAGTTGGTGGTATTTTAATGATTTTGAAAAAAAATGCAAAGTTTACGTGATAAATGCGATTTTGGAGATTTCGGTTTACGATTAGAGATAGAGAGATTTAGCCAGTCAAAATCACTTTTGAAAACCTGACGGCGGGACATTCCACTATGTCGCCCCCTTGCGTACGCTACTATGCATATGCAATACAATTTGCGAAGAAACCGGTTTTGACTATCAGTCAAAATATCTTACAATAGTCAAATTATTTGACTAATAGACAAAAGAATGCAAAACCGCAATTTTGAATATAGTTAAAAGACTATTCATATTGCACCCCTTACCTCATAAAATTAACAATATTATGCCTTTCTAATTTAATATTTGCTAAAATTTTATCTGACTAGTACATGTACCCGCTGGAGACAAGTACTGAATGAAGTTTGAATAAAGATTTTCCCTTTAATGATTTTTGAACTTTCACTCAAACTTATTACTTTCTTCACCACCTATTTTTTATCAAATAAACAACCTTAAGATGTAGAGTATGTTACTCTTAATAGAGCTAATTAGGCCCACTAAAAAAACTGCGTAATTTGCGCATTCTTCAAATTTTCATTTTTTCACCAGATTATTTTATATATATTTTATATATTTATTAGGGTGTCATTGTTTTATAATGATATAGAAAAGCGAAACATTATTTATTTTCTTGGTTTGAATTTATTTGCATTACCGTTTTAGACACTAGATGGCATTTTGTAATAATATGGATTATTGTTTATCAAAAAAATTTGGAAGGCATTCATGAAGATTTTTATAAAATTTTAAAGTAGCTACAAAACGTTTCAATGATTGTTAGCAAATGCAGCTATATTTCAATTATCATTTGCAGATTGCTATTGCACCTTCAGCTTAGCAATGACGTTTTTTGAGAGCTCTTCAAAAATATCACAGCGTGAATAGATTACAAGAAAAATAAGTTTATTGATTACGTTGTAGCAATGAACTATTCGTTAAGTTATTCCGGTATAATATGAAACATAATAATCAGTTCTGAAGTCCCAACGCAGATATAAGTAGTATTTAATATTGGAATTATTTCATAAGTGCAAATTTTCATTGTCTTAACATTGGGGTTCTAAATTTTGCAGAATAAAATTTGGAGTGATCGTTTTGAATTTCTCGAGTTGCTAAATTGGAGATTCTTAATGTTAATTCCTGTTGTGTGGAATATAAACGATTGCTCAGACATATATAACAGCCCTACCGATCCTTTGTATATCATAGATTATGTAGAAGAAAAAAGTGATCTTTTATTTCAGAAACCTTATATGATGTCAAATTTGATCATTGTGTAAAGCACGAGTGAGAGATTTAAATCCTGGATCACATTTTTTGCAGTATGCTATATATGTTCTTAGCAGTACCACGTTGAGACAAAACCCTACTTATTTATTATTAGGAATAATATACGTAAATTTATTGTCACATATTACAACCAACACATTAAGTATGCTTTTTGATATTTATGATATTTGTATTTCATATGTATAGATAATACTTCAAAATCTTGCTAAAATTTGTTAGAAAGGTGAAGGTTTTGTAGAAAGAAATTGTCCAAACATTCAAAATATCGAAATTCAGTAAATTTTCCCAAATAACATATTACTTTTGCATGCAATGTTTCTTTGGGGTATTCAGGATAGAAAGGGGGGTTCCACAACAACCATCACAACAAAGTGATTGCAATTTTTATTGAGAACATAATTTTTTGTATATATATATATATATATATATATAT
>CABFPE010000756.1:218118-241233 GCA_900660155.1 Hofstenia miamia
TATATATATATATATATATATATATATATATTAATAAGCTGATTTTGCATTGTGGCTATACCGTAAATGGCATTCCTAAATTTTTTAAATAATAATGGAAGTTCACCTTAACATATGTAGACATTGCTGTTGATTATAAGTCTATTTTTAATGCAGAAATTTCTTATAGTTAGCAGTCACTCGAAAATAGCAGTTTGTAATTTCACAGTTAAAATAAATATACAGTATCATGTAAATGCAATTATTTAAACGATATTTAGATAGGCCTATTAATCATCTATTTTGCAATGAAATTGTGTTTTTATCTTAATAAATAACAATAAAGGCACTTAGCAAAGATGTCACTTGAGTTTGCATACTATAATAATATGAGAAGTTGCAACCAAAAATTGCTTCGTTTGCGCGCAAATGATTTTCATTATTTGTTTACCTTTCTATCTACTTGAGAAATCAGGGCTTTAAAAGTTGCATCGTTTGCGCACGGCCTAAGGGATGTTTCAAATATCGCTCCGCATCACGCACCCACCATGTTGTTGTGAAGAGGGCCTAAGTCAGCAGCACTTGTAACATCTAAATATACCAATGTCAGCCACTAGCATTACTCGCGGGTACATTATAGATATATTCAGTAAGATGCATGGGGAACTAACAATTTAAAGAATGGTAGTACTGATGTATAGAAAGGATGAAACAATTTAAAGAATGGTAGTACTGATGTATAGAAAGGATGAAACGGCTACTATCGCGGATATCCAAATATACTGAATAATGTGGATATCGTTGATGGTACAGGATTTCACTATATATATATATATATGTAAATATGTGTATATATATGTGTGTATATATATGTGTATATTAGAGTGGCCCTTATATTTGTTGAAAATTGAAAATATTGATTTTTATATGTCTGACACTCTATATTTTTTTCATTAGAAACACTTTTACTCAAATTTCTTATAATCTGCAATATCTTGTAGAGGTGGCGCAATGCTGTGAATCTTGGCCTAATAACGCTCAATACATGGCATAGAAAATAATGTATCAATGAAATAGTTACAAAATCAGAATAGCTGTTTTTTATTTTTTTGGAACTTCCTTACAATCCTTATGCATCCTGCGAGTTAATCTTCATTAGCTTCATTAGCTGTATCTAACTCACAATGAGCTTGTGGGCCTAGTACTATTTGGACGGTTTTGAAGTTTTTACTTTCATTCTTCTGGATAGGTTTCAAGAAACCTATCAAATCCACTCAGCTCTCAAATGAACTTTTATTGCCTTGGTTACGAAAACAACAGACAATTTGCTATATTGCTGGTCCTAAACACCTGCGCTCATTTCAGTTTTTCATCTCTTTCAATTTCCTTTGAAACTTTCAGAATTTTTACTGTTGTGAAGCCAAATTTAAGACATAATATAGCAAACTCAGAAAAATCAGTTCCCCTAAAAAATATAACAAATGGTTCAAATTCTTAACACAATTTAGCTATTCGTATTTGACGTTGAGGATAAGAATAAAGCAGTTGAGGTAGCTTCAAATCGTGTCTAGCTGCCTGTGGAGCAAGTAGCGCCGGGAATTAAAACTTAATATAAACTTTGTTAAAACAGTTGTTGATATCTCGCATTCCGTTAACCTCCACGATTTCAAGGTGGAACTGAGATCAAAATAGCTAAATTTAGGATCTGCATTTGTATTTCAGCTTATATCATGCCTGGCATGATGTGATTCAAGGCAAAAATTAAACTTCTGATAATGATTCCATTGGTGTCTTGCTGTTCACCATATTGAAGTGAGCAATATCAAGGCGAAATGAACTTTTCTAAGATACTGTTTCCTTTGATTACTGTTCTTTAGGTCTATTACATTAATAGATTCTCAATCATCCTTGTGGGGTTCTGGTTAAAATTAATCTGAATTCCAGCAATTGACCAAAAGATTTCTATTTGCCGAAATGCAGAGATTGGTTATATTTGATATTTTTCTTTGCAAAAATTTATGATGCTATACATGTATGTAGAGGAAAAGTGCTTGCCCATCAGGGGGAGTTCTTGACCCTTCAAGACGTTCTGATAGCATAATTAGGCATTAATTTAAATGGAAAAATTAATCATTTCAAATATACTGTTCAGATGAGGATGTGACAAATATATAAATTCACGTACATAAAAAACATTTTAAATATTAATTATATCAATTGATTTTATGCAAGTTTTCAAAAATATTTGACAAAAATTCATATATATATGCAAAATTTTTCTGAATTCTTAATGTAGACATTGATGAATTTGACTTCAATTACAATTCACTGTCATTTGGATGCTAAGTGCTAATAAGATGCCTAAAAGTTACGTCACAATTTACTGTTTTTACAAAAATAGTATATTTCCGTAAAATTCAAACAGTTTAATGATTTTACACTTCTCATTTTTTCGTCAAATGGAAGCACTTCAAAGGTTAAAAGGCCAAACTTTCGGACATTTATAAATATGGGCCGCCCTAATATATATACAAAAATCAAAAATAAAAAATAATTTCTTAGTGTTTATTCAAAAAATAGAAACCCTTTTTCAAAGCTTTTCTGATTTCACATGAAGAAAACTTATCTTAGAAAGATTACTTTTCATTTATAAAAGGAAACCTTAAGTTTTTTGTGAAAGACCTTTTAAGTCATTATACTTTTTGCAAAAATATGATTAGATTTTGCAATTATCAAATTCCCTATAATTCGGAATGTTGTGTCTATATAATTGTTGAGTAATGCATATGCAAGAACAGCGGCACATGGATTTACAACATATACCTAATAATAAATAACTATAATAATAATAATTTTGTAATTATGACAATTTTCTTAATAATCTGCTCATTATGTACTAAATGTCACAATATTTTAAATCACAGTTTGTGGCCACGATATTATGAGTTTTGAAAGTTTGATATATTAATGTACAAATAAAACATCAATTTTTGGCAATGATTCTGATTACATAACGTATTTGAAATTACGAAATTTTCTAAAATTTATTGACTTTTTCATGCATTGGAAATAGAATTAAACACTACATATATTGGCTTTATAATTCCATGATTATTGAGAGTCTATTTATAATATCAACAACATTAAGTTTAGCTTGATAATAATGAGGCAATCATCTTTGATGAGGCAACTCTATAGCCTTTTCCACTACAATAAAAGAAAATGAAATTCAAGGATGAATTAAAAATTGCTGGTATTTCAAATACAACTTCAACGAAATTGGCCAAAGCAGCGTCTCTATCAGTCTTCACTTCAACATTAAAAAACCAAAACACTAAAAGTCCACAAGATAGAGTAAGAACGAGAAAAGATATGCTAACCGTTGTCAACATCAAGGCCATGCTGCGATTTTGAGAATCTCTTTCAGATGTTGATTTTCTAAAATACATTTAATTTCAATAGGTTTTTCCAAAACCCTTTAAAAATCAAGTGACTGACGTTTTTTGTAAGTTATTGCTGAAAACCCAGGATTTAATTTATAATTATAACTGGTTATTTTGAACCTTGATGCAACTAGAACTATAAATCAATATGCCACAAATATAATTTATGTTCATAATGACAAAAGATATCGCTACAAATCTATAGGTTTATAATTATTGACAATATAAAATGCAAAGAAACTATTCAATTTTTTAAATTATTATTTTCAGGCGAAAGGTATGCTACATTGAAGGGTAATTCAGTCCATTGTAGGTTAATATATTGTTTGCAAAAAATATTATCGAAATAATGTATGGTTTCACTAGATGGTGCAACATCACAGACTTTTCGAAATTATTTCAAAATTTTTTGTGACATTTTGTCATTAGGTTTCACCACTATAAAGTAAAACGTATAGTGTATCAATATCGGACGACAAAAATATTGAAGAACAAAAGACATCAATAACTCTTGAAATTATGAGAGTTCCTCACTCCTCAGGATATATTTAAAAGAGTAACTCAAAGCCCTACCCTCCCATAGGATGTCCTTTTAGAAAGTGAAACCTTATGTTTAATTTATTTTGAATTTTAGTAACGTTTATTCTGAATTATAATACATAAAATAAAAAAATATTTCAGATGGTTTCAAAATTTTTTATCGTGGACACTTCTGTAAGCCTAATGATCATGCACTTACTGAGGCAAACTCTGTCTAAAAACACTTTGAGGAAATGTCACCTTAAACAAGACAATTTCTCATAAGAATCAAGCCATCAATTCTGTCTTACTCAAGGTCTAAGGAATTCATTTCCAAAATCAATATCCACTGCTAGATGTAAAATTGGTCATGAAATAGCTAACCTTCTACTAATCAAATTTAATTGAAAAAAGTTTTATATAAGATTATCATCCATCAACTGTAAGTGCGTTAATGTACATCTTGAACATATAAAAAATTAAGAAATTTCGTTTCAGTGTTTTTCACAGTAATTTCTACATGAAATACCCTAAAAACCATGTTTATTGCATTAATTTTTTTGTAAATATTACATTGTAAATTGCATTGTATATATATATAGAAAAATGAAAATTTTCACAGCTTTACTAAATAGCTTTTTATATCTGAGGAACTAATTACTTTAATTAGAGTGTAAATATTAATTACCATTAGCCCCAACTGTGTATTCGGAAAACATCGTGTAGCGTCCAGGTGTTTTATATTGCAGAAGTCCATGGGTGTGGTCCAAATTCAATACGTTAGCAAGTGAAAATGCACTCGCAAACAATACCATTAACAAAACATAAGATTTAATAAGAAATCGAGAATAAATGTAAATGGTGAAGCTTAAGTTAAAGGTGTGTTTTTACGCAAATGCAGAAATGGAAATGTGCTGAGTATATTAAAAGTTTCTAGCCCAGTCCAGCCCAGCCCAGCCCAGTCCATTGTTTGTATGCCCATTAATTTCAAATCTTTAGCCCATTTTACAAATAAACTTGAAAGCTATTTCACCGCAAAAGGGGGTATGGATAAGTTCAATCTAAACCTATATTACTTATCATTTATGTAAACAATAACTAATTAATTTTAATTTAATCAATCAAAATTTACATTAAGAAGGAAAATAAAGACATAAATTATATTTCAGAAATATCAAGCCTATTTTTGCCCATACAATTCGTCCAACCCAGCCATACCCAGCCCATTTCCATCTCTGCACAAATATTGTTACAAATAGCTTTTACACATTTGGGTTCTGCACATTTCATCAAATACATCAATGGAAATAAATATACATGTATTAAGGGCATGCAGACCTTTTGAACTAAATTTGTAGTACATTCTCACTTATTACCGTATTGAATTCTGACCACTTCCCCAACCAAAATTAAGTTTTTGCTTTGTTGCAAGTTTTCCTATGCCCTTAAAAGTATATCAAACTACAAAAACAAAAACACTTTATTTTTGGACAAAGCATATGGGAAATTATCTATTCAAAGCTTCAATAGTATAAATTAAAGATTGTGTTGCATGTTTTGATTTGCTACTAATTCACGATTTATTTCCTAAGGACTGTAATTTATCATCAGCTTTGATCTTCAGAATACATAGATATCTATAACTAAATACGTACACCTTGCGTATTGTGGTAAGATAATAAATAATATAAAAGTTGAAGACAAATATTAAGCTGAATGGCAAAGATGAGTAAGTGATGTAAGTAAGCACACCAATGTACAACTGAAATAGTTCTTTGTCTTCTCCAATCAAACAGATTTCATTTTCGACCGAAAAAAACTTGATGGCAGGCACAGATATAATGTAAAACACAATAATGATAATAACGGTGACCAGGTATGCAAATCGAGGTGTACCCTTTGCTCGATACCAAACAGGAAACTAAATATAAACTTCACCACCATTTATGCAAGTGCATTGTACATGTTTTGACACAACATGAAACAGTGAATATAGTTTTAGAAATAATTTACTGCCATATTTGTTCTGTTCTCATTGGAGCAAAAATTTGTACATTTTAATCGATTCATAGTTTTTAATAAGTTATTTAATATTTAGAACTTCTATTCAACAAAAAATACTTTTCCATCAATTGGTCGTGAATTTAAAATACAGAATATATGATTTTGAATAAATCACAAGGAACAGCAATATTTACAAATGTTTACGGTAACATTCTAGTTCATTGAATTTATTAGTTTGAAGAAAATGGGTTTCATATCTAATCACTATATAACATGAAAAATAGCATTTTAATAGAAATTGTATTTATTTGTGTTTGTAAGTTTGTAAAATGGTAAGTAAAAGGCCCTTGGTAAGTACTTATGCTATTAACAGACTTATCCAATTTCCCAATGTTGCACGTTAGGCTCAGTACATTGACTTCACAATGTTTTTAGGGCATGCATTTTTGCAAGTAATGCATTTCTTCATTTGCAGGTTTACTGAATTGGGAATTTATCAAAAAATATACTTCTTGATTTTGCGCACTCCATAACTCAGGAATTTTATGGTTGCTAGTGGGGAATGAAAATCGAATTTTTTGAAAATTTTGAATTTGGCAATTTGCAAGACAAAAATGAGTCACTGTAATGTGCTACCATCTAGGGTGCGATATGAAAACAATCAATGAGAATTCCCATAAAATGTTTTATTGGGCCGCTTACATAAAATCATTGGTTTTCTCAAAACATTATTTTCGGCATTCTTAGTGTGATTTTCAGCTGTAAAAATATATTTTGTTCTTAAGATTTAATAAAATTGTCACTGCATATTGCTGTGATAATTATCTAGGACTTAAATTAAAGTCTTTTCAGTTATCTCAGTAAATTTTGATTTTATTACTGTTCTCCAAATTTAATTACTTTGGAGTAACACCACATTTAGTAAAAATATTACAAATTCTGAAAAAAAATTTATTTTTGTCAAATGATATGATTGAAAAATAAAACCTTAAAACTCATTAATTAGTTGTCCCTGAAACGCTAATTTGCAAAATTATATTTTTGGCAAATAATCATGTAATTTGAGTTAGAACGAGTCTTCTGATATAAAATTAGGAGGATTGGGCTGAATTTAAAAAAAATCTCATTCCCCAATAGCTATCTAATTTATTTATGCTTCTTGAAAAACTTTATAACTCAACAACTATAGAAGCTCCACAAGATAGTGTCCAGTCAGTGTGCTGTGAATTTTGAATATGTACTGAACACACCTCTGTTACTGTAGACTGTATAAATGACAAGAAGAATTAATGATTGGTTGGTGTACCCACGGGTTTCGACTTACTGATTACCTGAACATATAAAGTTTTTATTAAAATGTCAATATTTTCAATGATAAATAGTGAATGTTGTTACCTTAAAATTCTTATGAAATATAGAATGCACTAAATGTGATACCTTAATTGCAATGGATCTGTCAACAACCAAGGCAACCAAAATATAAATTGCAACATGTGAACTTGCGATGTTTGTGAAGTGGAAGATCTTACAAGCTATTTTTGTTTTGGTTACTACAATGCCAACATACATTCCTCCAAGTTTAACAATGCCATCCTAAAAATGATGATTGTCATTCTATTTTCATTTTCTTGCAAAATCAATTATTTCTTTTGAAATTGCAAAAGTGTGGACAATTGTTTAAAAATTGTAAAAGCTGAGAAGATTCAAATATTTTTTTAAAAACTTACAAAATTTCAAATAAAGCTTTGTGCAATTTTGCTACAATGCCTGTAGTATGCAAAGCCTATTGATTAATCTATATTGCAGAATTATACCTTGAAGAAATTAATGCGAGACATAGTGATTTTTACACTATATTTTATATTAGCTATTCTAACCTGAATTATAGCTATGGAATCCCAAATAGCTAAGATCTGAATAAATGCAATAGAAGAATTATATTTTCCAAGAAATCGTGCAGTTTTGAAACTAAGAATATTGAGGAATATTCCAAGAATTGCCAAAAGAAAACCAAATAAGCATGAATATTTTCGTACTATCTCAAATATTTTGATTTCGCTATTTTCAGTTAATGACTTGTTTTCCATTCTGTCCTTCAAGTTTGCTAAATATATAAATTCAATATATTAATTTAATATGGTATAATAATGAAGCAGATTATAGCACATTTCCAATAAAACAAAAAATAATAGTATTAGATTTAAACTTTATTACCAGTGTAATATTTTAATTCAGAAAAGGTTTTTATGGATATAAAGCCAATCATATGCGTTTTTTCCTAATCGAATCAGTTTGAAAAACAAATGTTTTGATTAATCTTATAAAAACGTTAATATTTGAAATGTAAATTGAAGTTTTTTACGATAAATATAGTAGAATGAAAATATTGAATGAAAATTTTCTTTCATTTTTTCAACTACTTAATTATCATCAAGCTAGATTATGCTTGGTATATGTATGGGAAAAATTGTAATTATTAAAAATATTTCTTAGTCATTTTAAATGAATGAAAAATTTCGTATACTTTCGTTACAATACCCTAAGAATGGATAATATTCAAATAATGTGTTCTAAGAATTAGCTAAACAGTTTATATAAATTCGGACAAAATTAAAAGTACTTCATTGAATTTTTTTGAACAAAATAGATTGTTTATATGAATAAATAGATACATACAATTATAAGTTAGCAAAATGGCTTGATAACATTCTTAAGCCATTCATTCCAAAAGAATACAATTTAATAAATACACAAGATTTCTTAGATAAATTTAAAACTGCTTTTAATGCCAACAAAGAAAAAAACATCAATTATGGCAAGTTTTGAGGTTAAATCGTTGTTCACGAGTATATCTGTTGAAAAACTATTAATCATATACTCAATCTCATCCCTGAAGATAAAATTATTGTCTCCCATGAAACTCTAANGTAAACTAGAATTTCCGCTTCAGTCTTTAGTTGACTGATCTGGTCAAGAGCATCACTTTTCTCATATATATATAAAGTACTGGCCATAAGTATTGCATCACTAATCTTCACAATTTATTTCTGCAATGAGGAATACAATAGCTTTGATTTTTATCACTAAGCTCAATTTTGGCATTGTGAATTCAAATTTTTATCTAATTTTGTAATGAGAAATATAGTTTTTCTCCTATGCCCCTATAAAGGGGCACCCTAAGAATTATCTCCATAAATATACATGCAATGTAAATTAAAGTTAAAAATTCGAACTCACAGTAAAAAATTTAGTTTAGTTCTAAATTTTGTGTACGAATTCATTCAGAAAATTTGGAAACATTAAGAGCAAAAGTTTGTAAAAATTCTATTACATCACTGATTTTGAAGTAAATTCATTTAAAGTAATGGGATTTTAGCAACATTTGAGTGGTCTACTTTTCAAAACAATGGAATACATTTAAGGAAAAATATAAGAATAAACTAATTTTTTTACATTGAATTCTCTGTTTTCACTATAATTTACAGAGCATGATTATTTATGGAGATAGTTTTTAGGGTGCCCCTTCACAGAAGCATAGGATGAAAACTATATTTTTCATTAAAAATTAGATGAAAATTTGAATTCACAATGCCAAAATTGAGCTTAGTGATAAAAATCAATGCTATTGTATTCCTCATTGTGAAGATTAGTGATTTTACCATGGACTTGATTGAGTCTAAATTTGATTCACTAATCAGTCGAAAGCCATTATTATACTTAAGATATGTCGATGACATTTTTATATTATTTGAAAATAAGTTGGAAATTGAAAATTTCAAAAGATATTTAAGCAACCAAGTTCAACCAAGTTGAAGAACTAAAATTTACCGTCGAAATAGAAAAAGATCAAACTTTAAACTTCTTAGACATATCAATCATTAAAAAAGAAAAAACATATGAAACCAAGTTATACATAAAATCAACAAATACAGGATTATACATACCTTATGAATCACAATGTGATATGAAACATAAGAAAAATACGATTAAATGTTTAATTGAAAGAGCCAATCAAGCATCATCAAATTATAACAACTTTATTGAAGCAGTTAATCATTTATATACAATTTTAGAAAATAATGGATATCCTCACAGACTGATTAAAAGACATGTAGATGAAGTAATATTATTAAAGAGTAACAATCATAAACAAATCAAATCAAAAGAAGAACCAAATTTAATACAAATATATTGGAAACTTCCTTATATCAGCAACAAAGTTAAAGTTTTCCAATCAAAGATAAAGAAATTAAATTTTAAATTGAAAAAATCAAGAATAATACCAATTTTAACATCATTACAAACTCAAAATATTTTAATAAACAAAGATCCTGTAGCAAAGTTACTGTCTTCTTCATTGGTTTATAAATATACATGTGAAGATTGCCAACAATCTTACATCGGAGAGACACGAAGATACTTTGCTACAAGAATCCAAGAACATATTTCAGGTCACCTTAAATCATAAATTTACCAACATCAACATCCAATTAAAAAAGAAAATTTTGAAATATTAAAAAAAAAAAACTATACAAAAACCAAGTTATACATAAAACCAACAAATACAGGATTATACATACCTTATGAATCACAATGTGATATGAAACATAAGAAAAATACGATTAAATGTTTAATTGAAAGATCCAATCAAGCATCATCAAATTATAATAACTTAGCAGTTAATCATTTATATACAATTTTAGAAAATAATGGATATCCTCACAGACTGATTAAAAGACATGTAGATGAAGTAATATTATTAAAGAGTAACAATCATAATCAAATCAAATCAAAAGAACCAAATTTAAAACAATAATATATATATATATATATGATGCATATTTTGCTAAGATTTAAATTACTTGGAATAGAACACACTGTTTAACGTTTTCGACTATAATTGAGGCATCTTCAGAAATAATATTACTTGTGTGAAATTGATACAGATCTTGCAACATTCTAAAATAATTATTTAATCGAAATAGAATGCTCCTATATTCTTTTGTCTAACGTATGTATATATATATATATATATATATATATATATCGATTAATAGATAGATAGATAAATACATAGATAGATACATAGACAGATAGATAGGTTCAAAAATATGTGTTGTGGCCTTACAATACTACTGAAAGTAATTTTCTAATATTGGAAAATTTTACTGTCCCTAGAGGCTCCCTAAGCTAATAAAATTTCAAAAAACAACGTTAAATTTCTTCTTTCTTTCTAAATGAAAAATTTTAAAAGTCATAGCAGTATTTTGGAATGAGGAAGGAACGTAATTTAAACAACATACTTACTAAGTTGTTTTAAAGACTTTAAGCAGATAATATTCCAAGCAACTTTTATAAGTGTTTTATCCAATAAATATTTCATTTCATTTTGATTGGGTGCTGTAACTAACAAACGTATTTTCAAATATCATTTTTAATTTGCGCCCGAAAATGAGTAGCCGCAAATCAAAACGTGTAACATAGAGCATCAATTAACACAATTGAAACTTCTCTCTTTGTAATTCGATGTTATACTTCTAAAGTTTAGGAAAATATGCAAAACTGAAATTTATTATTGAATGAATGCAAATGGCGAAGTTTTCAAAGTTTTATTCAGTTTGATGTTACAGTTATAGCATAATATTCAATTTTGCAATATACATATAAACTTTGACTAAATTTACTGCTTTTTTATCGGAAGTGTTTCTATCTCCACAGAGCATTGTCAAAAAAAATTTTCACGACCAAGAAATTTCATCTGTCAATCTATACATCTAATTATTATATTATTTATGCTAGGTAAACTTGATCATGATATTATTAATTTGCATTGAGTTGAAATATATTGATATTAATTTCTCTTTCATTATAGAAAATTTGTATCAATCTTTAAGACTTCTGCAAATTTCGGAGAATGTGTACTTCCTCAAAACATATAAGTTTCATGAGTTTCAAAAATACATTTCTTTTTAAATTTCAATAAAAAGTATTCTAATCTATTCTCTTTAACACTTGATTCTTTTTCATGTAATTATATTATTCCATGTCATAACTCTCCAAATGTATCAGTAACTAATCCAGCTAAGAATATAATTTTTGATATAAGTTACTTTTTAACCGTAAGATTCTCGAAAGTTTGCATTTTTGTGTTACAAGGATGCCTAAGGAGACTATGTTGTTGCTTCTTCGTAATCGAAACATTGTGTATAAATTTTCCTAATTTCATATTTAGAGTAGCAAGTAGGGGTTTATCGTCTTTGTATCTGTCTCAATGATAAATTTAACTGAGGTACACGATAATCAAACAAAAAATACATGGTAAAATATTTGATATACGTTTTGGTAATTCTTCTTCAAGATAAAATTGACTCTAAGAAATAGCATCATACAGCAACGGGTTGGGATTTAAATTCATTTGATTTCAAAAATTCTAGTTTCTAAGTAACATCAAAGAGTACCAAACAAACTTAAAATTAAATTTTCAAATACTTTCATATCCCAATTTTGTTGCTTTTCAAAATTTATTCTTTTCATATTTTATTCTGCATTTTTAATATTGTAATTCAAAATTACTTTTTCAGGGCTTTCTTAAACATTCATTCTAAACTTCTGTACATTTTATGTTAGCTGCATTCTCAATTATAGTAAATGTGATTTGCAAGCAATATGATGTGATATAATAATGTTTTAGTAAATTTTCAATGAATGTCTAAACTATATTCATACTATTTAAAATATTAAATGTGCACAAACATAATCTAAATCTTCCTATGTTACAGATTTACACTAGGCAGTACTTATTATAATAAAAGAATTTGATTGAAAGCGTAAAACTGCCTTCTTATTATGTTCAGCGTTAATATGAAAATACAATTATTTCCTGAGTTCTGGCATGTTTCTGTTTACTTATAAAATCATTTCTGCTTAGAACATTTGTAATTTCAAATGAAGGAAGGGGTTGGTAAAACAGACACCAATATGGTTTTCACGAAATACAAAAATGATAATAATGCTATTAAATTCTTAATAAAACTAATCACTATTGTACAATGGAATATGACGAAATTTACTTCAATTTTTACAACGGCAGTTATTTATGTTTTGGGAAAACCAGTACTAGCCTTTTGAATTTTTAAAACACATTTTAGTTAAAAATTTAGGTGCCCTCAATGCGTTTACTATCTATTTTTATACAACATTAATTCATTGATCTCCAATATTTCCTGCTTGCAATATTATATTTGCACAGCACAAATTCCTCTATGAGTTTTAGAATTTTTGGTCGTTTTTCCATAAACTCTGACATTGCACATAGAACTTATTTGAAAATTTGAATTTGTAAATTGGAAAAAATATTAAAAAGTTATTAAGAAAATTTGCTCTGAAAGACAGCATATCATTTTCTCACTGCACACCATTTTCTTTATCATTCAGATTACTCACTTCTTAAACTTGGTTTATTTTTATCATTATTATGTATGAATTATGTCCCCCGCAAGGTTTTCAAAAGTAATTTTGACTTGCTAAATAAACAAATTTTCGGTAAAAAATAAAAAATTTTTAGGGTCTCTTTTCTCAATATTTTCAAAATTTTTTGCAGGCATAACTAAGATGTCCCCGTCAAAAAATCATGCGTAAGCCCCTGCTTATTATATGCTAGCAAAGACATAACAAACTCAACTGGTGAGAAAGTGAGCTAAAAATGAAAATATTAAGGAACTGAGTAACACAATCACTCGCTTTGTATCTTATTCCTATGTGGTAACTTCTTCAATTAATCACTGATTTGGAGTTGGCCGAACACTGTGGTGAGACGTAGAATTGGAGTCAAAAGAGCATTCTACATTGGAGTCGAGTTTGGAATCAACATGAATATGTTCTTTGGTTATTGTAGCTTTTTTTCATTCTTACTTGAAAATGTTATCATTAGATTCCTAAGTACAGGTAACTACCATTAGGGAGATACTGTAAAATATTTATACCACATTGTTTTAACGGGTTTTACCCTATATGCTTATTGCCCCAGATCAATAGGTAAAATAACCTTCGTGCATCATCTGTTATCAAAAACGATAATTGTGTGCTCAGGAACATACTATTAAATAAAATAATGTTCTATTTCAGGGAGGCAAATGGTGCAAAGCCCTCCATGTAACAGCTTGCACAGAGGATTTTAATTTATTTCTCACTGTTTAGTTCCACAATGAATTTAAAATTTTAATTGACCACATTGAAATTCATTTCAAACTATCGATAACCAAGATTCTAAATGTTGAGACAAAACGTTTAAAAGTAGCTTACTAAACAGAAAAATAACAGTTTTAAGAATGCTTCATACATAATCTATTTCAAAAAAATTGATATTTAAAAAAACTAAAATTATATATACAGGTACTACCAAATGGATATTATTTAGAAACCATTATGCAACAGAACTTTAGAATATCTTCGATATATAATTCGTTTTTTATTATTTTTTAGTAAATCCTTAAAAATTGTTTGCTTAAATTGTCACATGATTGTTAAAAAATTTAATGCTTGAAAGTTATGTTCAATAAAATAACTGCAATATGAGTGTTATTAAAAGGCAGACTTTTTTAAAACAATAAAGCAAACTGTAATTCATAATATTTATGAGAAAATATACCCTGCTTGCTTACAAGACATTCAATAGTCCAAGACTCTTTAATATGAAATATTGTATAGAATCACCAAGTTTTAAGTAAATTTCCCAATCCCCTCAACATAATTGATGCAATATTCTGGTTTATATTATTACACTATATATGGATATGTATATTTATGGCAAGAAAACTAAATACCACTGCATTTGTTTGATTCGTGCTGTAATTTGCGGATCTGTAAAATACAATATTGTATTGTGAATGCAGAAGAATTGTAGTAGAAATGTAACTGTCTTTGTTTCATTTATGTTTTGTTTACTCTTTCTTATCTACCCCAGCACAAGCTAGTTACTGACGGAAGTGTGCCATGGTCCACTGTGTATCATGCCACAGAGCATTTTACTTAGTTTATTTGCTACTGGACAAACCCATTGTGTAACATTCACTTCAAGAATTTTGCTCAAAGGCATATAGGTCACTTGTGTTTTGTGATGCATTTTCTTAGTACAATTTTATCTTTGGTTGGATTCTTTTGGTGTCATTAATAATTTAATACTTAGTTATTCACGAAGATATTCAAATATATGGTTTTCAAGGAGGAGGGTCAAAGACACTAACAGCCTCATCTATTTGAATACCTGTATAATAAAACAATCAACATATCTAAATATACAAATGAGTTATTTGTATACATAATTAAAATAATGAAAATCATATTATTACTTTAGTTAAATATTGTAAAAGTCATACAAATTTTATTTAAATTCTATTTAGGTAAATCAATTCATACATATCATAAATTATACATCATTATGTGCGAGTGTTGATTGATTACATTTTTTGCTCTGAAAATGATCTAAAGTAATGCAATTAAAAATTTTTATAAAAGTTTGTCGTCGAACTATTCAGTGTGCATATTAGGTTAGGTTTTTAAACTAAGTTAATAGTATACAATCTCATGGAGAAATAGGGCTCTAAAATGATCTGCTCTAATTATAAACATTTTTAGTTGTGAGTTTTAAAATTTTCTTTTGAACCTTGTAGTGGATCGAGATGTAATAAATCTGAAAAACAAATATTTTTTTCATATGGAATGTATAGGGTCTATAGTGTATTATTACTGGTGCAACACGTATTTCTGTCATTGCCTTTGATCATTTTTAAATAAATTTTATTTTGGCTATTTGCCAGTGGTGCTTTATTTAGTTTGTGCCCATTACTTTGGGGCTCTAGATTTAGATACAAAATAAATAATTGCTCCAAGTGTACTTATCAGATTATCGTTTCAACAAATTGTACAATGGGGCAGGAAAAACTTGAATTTGAACAGCAGGTATGTTTGCTAAAATTTGTTATAAATTGAAGTTAAGAACTGCGTTGGGAATCATTAAACTTAGTTTCATTAATCATTGCTTTGTTAATATTTGGAAATTGCTAAGCTCTAATTAATACATTAGTCTTGATAGACTAGTTTGTTGTTTACTATACATCATTCAGTGCAGTGTGGTTTTGTGATTTAATTGATACTTGACACAGTTCAATTATCAAAGGAGGCTTTTAATACAATTTCACTAACAAGGAAGCGTGTTATTTTTAATACAGTAGTTTGGCAATTCTATCAAAGACCACTAATGTACAACTACAGTATCATGTTATTTCATTATTGTTATTTATCAATTTATTTATTTGATTTAAATATGATAAATCAAGCCTAGTTCCCATATGGCTTTGAGAGGAGTGGATTATGCCCTGTGAGACCTGAATTGCAATGGGATCACTCCAAATGTAAACTAGATATATGGATAGTTAGAAATTAACTTATGAGAATTCATTTGTTTTTCATACATGTATAAAGCAAAGAGCCTGCTGAGAAATAGAAGCCAAAAAGCGTTTTGTGTTTGAGTTAACATTATTATATGAGGTGAGGTACTAACAACCTGGAAAGTGAGGTGAGATAGAAATTAATACATTTGAAAGTCGAGTGATAAAACTATCAAAACGGCTTTAGTTAAACTCTTATTTGCAATCTAAATGCTCCTATTGATCACTTGTTGGACGTTCGCCCGAGGCCATATTGTTTTTGTTGTTTTTGTTGTATTACAGAAATGGAGTCAGAGTTGAACCGCGGTTTTGGCATTGTCGTTACCTAAATTACATCTGTATTAGTCGTTAGTTTGGGAAAACCGTTGATATCATTTGCATGCATAAGTGTCGTAAAGTCAGTATACATGTAAATTAGGGCCCGTTTGCAAGGGCAAACCGATATTTCAAAAGTCAAAACTAATAGGTTTCCAAATGTGAAATTTGCAAGTTGTAATTAACAAAATTCTCTATTTTGTGAAAGTATTTGCATAGTGTTAATTAGAGCATATGGAACTCTGCATAATGCTGAAAGCAGCTAAGCAATCAGTAGTAGCTGTACAAGTAATATGTTTCTAAACAACGCAAAGACCTATCTGTACAGGAAAACACTTAATCCTAAAGTTGTCAATGAAAAAAGTTGTAACTTGACGTCATAAACCAAATAAAGCTCGAAAGTCGAACAATAAATGCCCTCGTGTTCGTTTGCCTGGATTTGGTTTATTAAAACTTGAAGATTCGTAACATTCTAAATTTGATCTTAGTTCTTTCGTTTTTGATTTTACTTTTTCTGAAGTGTATCTTGAAAACTGTAGTGCCAGGACTGAAGGAGGTTAGAAATTTTCAAGACTTGACAGAACATTACTGATGCATTCAAACACCTTAACAATGGAAATATTTGGGGGATTATTTTGGGCCAATTGAAATATTACGATAGATAAGACTTTATTTACACATAGGGCAATACACATGATGCACTATGTACATGTATTCAGTGCTGTGTATATTCTGAATATTGAGTATGCCGGCTTCAAACAACAAATAATTCAATTGAGCAAACAGCAGTTAATGACTTGGTTTGAATTTTTAATTAGTATACCAAATCATTTGGTTGTTTTTATCCAAATTATTTATTTATTCTTCTTATTTAGCTATAAATTTTGTACGCACATAGAATTGTACATATAAATGCATTCTATTGAAATAAAATTAATGCAAATGAATTAACTTTGCATATAGTTTTAAGAAAATCTCGGATTAACAAAACGCAATGTTTGAAGACCATTTCCAGTTCCGCACAGCATAAAAGCCCTAAATTCCTATGTGCAAGATACAATTACTTTTTCATGTATTAATGTGTAGTCCGCAATTATGGAAATATCTAATACTGCTTAGATATCTGGCTATCCCAAGTATTAAAACAGGGACTTTGAGCTCTATCATTGCTTATATTGGCTAAATAAAAGCGATGGAGAGAAGTCACAATAATGTAATCCATAAAACACAAGAAATTAATCATTCTAGAAATACAATATCAATCTGATAATTATAAAATTTTTTTTGAAAATACTATTTTTGCAAATTTATCCAAAGTATATAAAACTCTTGCAACAGCATTTTCCTGGAGTATTTTGTTGATGGCTTAATAAATTGGAATATCTTAGTATTTACTCTTCGACTTAGCAGTTTGTAAATGCTTGGTAGACTATCTAAATACTAACGTTTAGAAAGAGACTTAATGTCCATTGCCTCATAAATGACGTTGTGGCAAAACAAGTTTACCAAGTGATTAAAGTTCAACCGATCAATGTTTTCCAGAAAACAAATCTTTATGGCAATGACTTGATACAACAAATGTGCCATAAGAATAACTAGATCTTTCTCTCTAGATTGCTTATTTTTGATTTGTGTAATATTCAATATTAACCATATACTTACAATGAATATTTCAAAATCTACTATGCTTTTCTCAACAATTATAGTTCACAAATTCATTAAGATATTTGAAATCACCAGAAGTTTTCTCCACTTTTTCGACTTTAATTAGCGAACTAGCCAGTTATGTGACAACCTCTGAATTTGCGCATATCGTGTCTGACCAAAGCTCCCTGTTTTACTACCAAAACCAAAATATTTTGTGGCAATTTTTGCTTGCATTTGCATTGGACCGTCGAATTACCTAACATTTGGCATAATAAGAATTTGAATATTTCTACAAAATCGAAATTCCCCTTGAAAAAAATATTATTATATACTTCAGGCACAGAACATCATTATTACACTAGCGCCCGCAAACCACAGATGTGTTCATATCAAAGGCTTTCAATATTTCCTAAAAGGCTTGGATTATTTTTTTAAAAAAATGGCCGAAGCAGTTTAGTTCTTTAAATTAACCCTTGTGAATATAAGGTTAAGGCTCATTTATGGTACTTTTTATAGTATAATGTGAAAGTATTTAGCATGTATGCTTAAGCAAAATGAGTCACATTTGATAATTTTTGCAGTAAAATTCTTAATGGAAAACTTATCTTAGCCTGTCAACAATCTTCAACAGTACACGTAATTGCACTTATATGTTTGAGTTTGCAATAAGAGATTTCAAAAATAGCTGAAAATTTATCAACTTTTACTTAATTCTGTTTTAATGAATAACAAGAAATTTATTTAAGCAATGCGTAAGAATTGCAAAAGCTGAATTTATAGATTTGCATGTTTTCGATTTATTCACATCTTCTTAGTACTTCTAGTAGGGTTTCTAAAAGTTCTTGGATTGAAACAGTATCATTGAATATTTTCTTGCAACTCACTAACTATAAAAAGACCAAGTGGTCAGATTTTGCCACTTTCAAAACTTTTATCCCATGTTACTTGCCAAATATGAGCGATCCAGTGATGAAAATGTGCATTTATTAATTTGCAAGTTAAATGGATTAATAAAAAACTTAATTTTAGCAAATTATTTGATATTATACTATTCGCTTCCAACAATTAATGCCTGAGGTGGTTAGATCTGACCGCTAACAGTAGTAGGTGGTATGTTCAACATTTATGTTACATACTTTGACCCAAGCCTTGAAACGCTAGACGCATTCAACTGATGTTAATACTGTTAGTGGCTTGGAAGACGACAATGGTGCAGCCAGATGAATGCTTGTCCGAATGAATTTCGGAGCTAAAGACAGAAACCATTTTGACTAGGTAAACAATTCTTACCAAATACTGGCTTTGTTAAATGGTGGAGGAGGCTTATCCAGAGAAGCGACTATAACGAGTTCCTTTAGCACACATTTACACCACTCAAGCAGCCCAATGGAAATTTCGATTGGCCCTTGGTTATGCTACTTATTGAAGCGCTTTCACAAATGTACTTGATTATGTATTATGTATTTGTTTTAAATAAAATTATTTTTAGTTTAGACCTAACACCGGTATTAGACTAACATTGATATGTTTAATATTTATATATATGTACAGTAAACTCTAATTAAACAGGGAAAGTACTAATTGGACAGTTCTTGATTACGTGTCTAGAGTAATAATTCTTCCTATCCATAGATGCTTTTTCTTTAGAACAACTTCCAAGATAAAACTTCCCAGAATATACTGGAGGCTGCTACAATTTATTTACCGCCTACATGTATTTAAATTGCAGACATAGATAAAAAAGTTGAGTCAATTAGCAATTAAATAATTAACATACATGTCTTTTGAAATTAGTTGTGTTTAATAATTGGTCAATGAGATTTATATTAAAAAATTTTTTTTGCGCATTTCTAAGAGGTAGCCTGAAAACAATGTAATTGTAATTTAACACTAGGAGTCCGAACCGGTCATTTGTGACCGTTTTTGATGCAATTGTTAAACGACTACTTCCCTATGTATGTACCTATGTAAAAATTTTTACAAGTTTACACCTATATTCACTAATTCTGCTGTAAAGTACGAATTGATGACATTTTCGGAAAACAGACAGACTTAGATATTAAAAATCATTAATACCTCGTAAACTCGGAAAACTGGTCATTTGTGACCCAGACTAAACATTTCATGCATGCGTTTGTGTAGTTATATTTATGCAGTAATATACTTTATATTGAGCATGTGTTTAACAGTTTTGATCGTTTTAGTTAAAAATTAATGGCAAGAGAAGCAGCAAAACGTGCTCTTAATCAAATTATGTGGGATATTGCATCAGATAGCAGTAGCAGTGTTTATTAAATATGAACCTAAATGCCTGTATAAATCTCACTGTAATGAATGCTACACAAATACTGGTCATTTATGACCGGATTAGAAATTAAAGGGTGTATTAAATTTTCGGAGTTCTAGTGTTAAGGTTTCCTTTTTAAATCTTATGGAATGACAAATTTCTCAAAGTTAAACAAAGGTATTGATTGAGACAGCACTTTAAGATAATGTTTATTACAATTTTCGAATTTTTTTTAAAGTCAATTTCTACTCAAAGTATACATTGCTCGGAAAACCTAATTTTGCTTGCTTTACTTGCCATATATTATATCAAAGTTAGTTATCTATATATTTGCAAGCATTTTATCACAGTATGGAAGGCTTGAAAAGCACTATGCAATAAAAAGTGAATAATTCTTACACGTGCTAACCAAAAATTTCAGAATATGCAATAAACACAATTTTCATCAATTTTATCTACAGATTTTCAATAGTATACTTAAGGGTTTAAATTTTTTATAGTACCCTACTCAATGAAGCTTGCAAGAATTGGCAAGACTGGAAAACGTTTTTTTTAAAAAAAAATTAAATAACTTACATACATGTAAGTTCCTAAGATTTTGCTAAGAACCTGTCAAGTATTTATTATCATATGAATATTTGCTAAGACCTTGACAAAGTTTTCATAAAAAATTGTCAACCTGTTACTTGATATATACAGCTAAATGTGCAAACAAGTTGTTTACAAACAATTCCTTTCCCACTTGGACTTCTGCTAATTTTTGTTACATAGATTCAAGTTTGCACATCGAAATGCAGTTATCTTAAAAATATTTGCATGTCTTTCCATTAATCCCCACATCTTTCCATAACTCTTAGAGCTAGAGGCTCGTGTTCTGCGGAATCAGAATTTTACTTGTTTCAGTGCTCTTTAATTCCATTTAATTTGGTTCAATCCCAGTCTCATGAAATTTTCTGTTTCGATAATCAAATTGATCCCATGCATAACTTGTATCTTTTGATCAAAATTATAAATACTTTGAGCAACATTCTTCATTTTTGGTCCAAATCTACTGAATTATTTAGTCCCAACCCCATGGGACTGAGTTTTCCTAAGGAATCCTAGTAGTGATTTTTTTAATTTAATATATACATATATATATATAATAAACATAAAAAGAATATAAAAGTTTAATAAGAAAAAGAAATTGCTGAAATATGAAAAATTTGGAAAGATGAAAAATTTAATACAAGAAAATATCAATTCAAACACAAAAATTACAGTATCAAAGCAGCTAACCTAAAATCTCTATTAATACCAGCTGAAATTTCCTTTACGGACAAAGTCTTTGGTAGCTTCGCCACTACCAAAGATATAGCTAACCTTCTCTCTAAGAATTTAATATCAGCAGCAAAGGTATAATCTGTAAATGATGTTTTTCAGTCGTGGGATATAAACATTAGAAACTTTATCGTACAATAGTGCGTTTTCAGTGGAAGTGTCATATTCTACAGTAGATGCCCGTGGCATGGTGAAGTCTCTATAATCGGCACATCTCCTGTAGAATCTAAATTATATTATAATCCAAAGGCTATTAAACTTATAAAACATTAGTAAACATTACTAGGTCTTCAAATTTAATAAATATTTAAAGAGTTAACAATCGAAAATCGCATTAAACTTAATGTTATTAAATTATTAAAATTATAAAAAAATAACCTTGACCATTATGAGACACAACTTGCTTTAATTCGGCAACAACATCTCTACAGTGATTATGCTCTTCCTCTAGTCGTTTATATTCTTGGTAAGGGGAAGAAAGTTCCTCCTTATAATGACCACACATGTTGCAGAAATCGGAGTTGACGTATCCTGTACACTTGGAGGAGAAAGAAAACTAAATTTTTGAGCATCACCTAAATCTATATTTCGCATTAAAAGCATGCCTTCTTTCCAGGCCACATTTAAGCTAAAACGATTATTGCGGAATTTCTAAATAATATTTATGTAGTTATATAAACCAATAGGTAGCTATATGTCCATATCCAGTAAATTACATTTAGAGAATGTTACATATTTTGTAAGCGATTTGTTTAGTTAAATTATTGTAATTTGAACTCTTCTGAATTGATGTCTTCAACAAGAAAGAAAAATAAAAACAATGTTTAGTACAATTAGTTGAATGAAAATTACGATCAATAAATATTCAAAAAAATGAGAAATTGAACCGTATTTGGCACACTGTCTGCATCTAATAAATCCATTTGCGCTAAGTTACCAACAGTCGCAGGCAAGACGAGGCCCTGCATAGTCCGAAAGAGGATGTTCAGCTGCAGAAAATGCAGCAAGTTGCTCTTGTCGATCTAGACAAAATTTTTTCATGTGTGACTAGGTGCCAATGGCTTCTACAGTACAATCATACTGTGACATAATCCATCATTCTATCATGATTGGTCAAGATGAGAGGAAAAGGATAAGGAAACAAAGACTGAATTTA
>CABFPE010000756.1:249059-286448 GCA_900660155.1 Hofstenia miamia
AAAGACAAAAGAGCCATTAAAGCAATGTGGCACGAAGAAAATACATATGTCAACAGCAGACAAGCAGCTGAAAGAATAGTCAACGACGAGCGCTACAGGAAGTCAAAAGAAATATTACTAAAGAATGATAATAAAGAAAGAGTCTTTATAGAAGGGCAAGTTACACCTTACGACCTCTATAGAGAAGGAGAACCAATATGCAGACAAATTAAGAAAGTCCGAGCAGAAATCGAAAAAAGGTCGACACAAACTGTGATATTATTCTCTGGAATCAACGACATTGTGTGGGGAGAACTGTGGAGTTCACAATATCGATACTACGACGTAATGAGGAGAGTGGAAATTATCACTATGGTCAGATTAGGAAAGAATAAACCGGAAAACATCACCGAGGAAGAAGTACTGGAGAACATAAGTGCATTCTATGACGAAGCGTCGATTTCAAAGTCATTACGATCAACGTATGAATTCTTCTACCCAAATACGACGATTCATCCAGATTTGGCACACACCAGTAGAATTGACGCGATTATGACATTAATGATAGCCATAAAGGGCATGAAACTCTACAGAAAACACTACGAGATATTCAACGAAAAGTTAAACGAATTACGGAGTATGTGTACGATAGCTAAATCTCTAAAGAACCCGTCGTTCTTAAGACACAAGAAGATGCTAACAACAGAGAAAGACGTCGTGCTAAAAATTACGAAAGATGAGGCGTACGAAAACGTTACGTGGGAAATGAAAGAAGCCAGTGAGATAATCAAAAAGGCGGCCGAGATGGTACATGGAGAGAGAGTGGTCATCCTTAATTAGCTATGCTGGAGGGGGAGTGTGACATAATCCATCATTCTATCATGATTGGTCAAGATGAGAGGAAAAGGATAAGGAAACAAAGACTAAATTTATTATTGATTATAATGATTAAATTGTAAATCATGATAGGATTGATTATTTTCACTTTGTAAATGTTTTGTGCAATATTATCTAAAATTATACTCGACGGTATTTGACAAAACAAAAGATGGTCAAACAGCATAGTCAAATTAAAGCTGACGTTGCGTAAAATTAGCAGAAATATTAAAGCGAGGGAAAAACTGTCAACAAGAAAGATTAACAGGTACTTGTCGAGTATTTAGTTGTTTATCACCAAAGTGCTATAAATATAATGAATCAGATGTAACTATTGATGAGCAAATCTACTTTGGATTCGTTTTCTATTGTCAGGTCATTTTGTATATTTAAATGGAAAGCTAAACGTATACGAACTAGGGTGATTGTATGGTGGTTCCCAACCCCCAGTTAACACTGTACTCTAAGGTTACAGATAGGTATAGGAGTTTTTGCCGTTATAGCTTTCCTAATTGTCGTTGCTTGTCTGATAGAGTTATCGCGACCTATAAGTCTTACATGTTGATTATATTATTGATGAACTCCAGTTATTCGTTACTATCTTTACTATGTTCCAGGATGATTGATGATTTCACAGTGGTCACACTTATATGTTTATTACGATTGTATCTTTATATCTTATTACATATAGTAACTCTAATAGTTGTTACATGTTGCTCAATGTTATATAAGGGAGACCTTCGGCCGACTTACAGTTCTTATTTCTTGCTGGCGGCATTGATTGTTTACATGTATAAAGGGCTATTATTTATTTATCTATATGTAGGGTTATTAAATGTAGGGACTCATAAGAAGCTATTACAGCCGAACAGTTGCACCACTTCGTTTATTGCACTAGTTCGTAATAACAAAAACAATCAATGCACTAAATTACTAAGTAGTTGCCATTCCATTTACACTGAGTTCGCTATTCACAATGCCATTCCAGTATTGCTCTCTATCTCACATCAACAGTTCCATTGGTAAGATGCAGCTGGCGAGTGCGTTCCTGGAGTCGCACGTTTACTATTGAGTGTCGATCCTGTCTTCCAAGCTCTCTGCCTTACCTAAATAAGTTGAGTTAATTAAGCAGCTACAAAGGCTCTTGCATATTAAATTAGTTTAATAAACAGCACACTTGTTATAAAGGAGAGAGAACGGAAAAGTGTCAACTCGGATTCGTGGTTAATCTAAGAAAAGTAATAGCTTTCTCTAAATAACGCCCTCATGTTGAGTTGGCATGATTCTACATGGCGACCATGACAGGCGCTCAAAGAGCGTGCACCAAGGAGAGAAAACAAATGGCGTAATAGTTAACGAAAGTGTATGGAGACTTACGAACAAGAATTCTACTACGAACTTACGAGTGGGTTAAGATAGTTGTTTCTTCTCGCTCAAGAATGAAGAGGGAAACAAGCAAAAAGACGATTAGAACCAGGAGTACAAATACTGGTAAGGGACCCAAATACAATTGCCTCTAGTAATTATTAAAATGGTGAATTCAAGGAAAAAGCAAAGAACTAAAGCTAAAACTCAAAGGACACCCCAAAACCAAACAACCCCGGCGGTTGTTAACACATCCCCTGAAAGTCAAAATTCCCCAACAGAGATGGCATTGCAAGAAGACGAAAGTACAGCAATGTCAATTACCGAACTAAGAAAAATAATACAGGATAATAATAACGAACGGCATGAACTAATGTTACAAATAGAGAATTTAACTCAAAGGATGTTTGAAATAGAATTAGCGAATGCTGATAAAGACAAACGTATCGAAGAAATCACGCAGGACACTAGCTCTAGATTAACAGAGCAGAGAAATGTCTTCCAAAAACAAATCGAGAAACTAATAGAAGCGAATAAGGAAATAAAAATGGAGAGTGAAAATCTAAAGCAGATGATCACTCAAATGCATGAAGAGAACGTGAATTTGAGAGAAGACAATATTCTAAAGCAGCTGCAAATAGACGAGTTAAAAGACAAAATTCGATTGACAACTCTAACAAATGATGAAACAGAAAAAGAAAAAGAAAATAGTGTCAAAGTGATCAAAAACATAGTAGTACAAGAACCAGAGAAACTAAGCGAAAGTGTACCTGGAGAAGAAGCACAGTCCGAAATATATAGAAATTGTCAAACAGAGGACGAGTTCGTTGAAAAACTGGTCGTCAATATAACAAAACAAGTAAAAGAGAAATGTAAAACCACAACAGACACAAAGCCGATATATGAGGAAACAATATTATAGGAAGAGGAAGATAGTGAAACACCGGCATGCAAAGCAATACTTCCGAAATTTACGGGGAGAGTTGATAGCTATTCCCCCACTTTTAAAGAGTGGATTCAGATGTTCGAGATGAGCATGAAGGAGAGAAAAGTGATACAAAACAGGCGGCGGCGCGATTTCCCCTATATCTAGGAGGTGCAGCTTACCAGCATTACCTAGTGCTGGATCTAGAGACTAAATCGAACTACAAAAAATTAATTGGAGAATATCAACAATATTACGACGATGAAAGCTTTAAAAGCCAATATCGAATGTTGTTAAATAGCTTAAAGATGAACAAGTGAGAGGATTTATGAAATTACATGTCACAAGTAGAGAGGTTATTGAAACTTAGCTCAAGAGAGAGCACGTATTCTAAATATGATCTATTCTCGCATATTTGTAAAGGACTACCAGAACTGATCCGGCAACAATTTGAAATTAAATGCGATGCGGATGACTCACTAGAGAGGATGATAAGGAAGGGCTTGGGAATCCAGGTAATGATGGAAAATAATGCGCGAATCAATGAAAAATCATCAACAACGAAAACGATACCGACAATAGGTAAATGTATAAACAAAACCAAAAAGGATGATGAGGGAAAACTAAAGGAGGAAATTATCAAAATAAAATTGAAAGACGGTACAGTAAAACGTATAAACCGAAAAGACTTGAAATGCCAAACATGTGGGAAAAAATGACATACAAAGAAATTTTGTAAACGCCAGATTAATTTCATAGAAGAGGAGGAGGCTTACTTTGAAGAAGAAGACTTATTGGAAGATGAAGATGAGTTGGAACAAGAAGAAGAAGTAAAAGACAATACTTTAAATTAGAGGGAGCGCCGCCTCCAGTAAAACGTGCACCCGTGTTGATTGTAACGGACCTGATTAAGACTAACACGATCACGGTCGTAATAAATGGAGTAATGGTTAAAGCAACCATAGATACGGGAGCGGTAATATCCATTATCACCGATGAATGTGCGGCAAAGATAGGAATTGATAATAAAGAATTCAAAAAAGAAAATAGCAGATTACTCAATGCTTCAGGACATTACATTGATACAAAAGGGAAAATACTGGAAGTACCGATGAGAATCGCAAACACCACGTTTTCACAAACATTTACAGTAATAGACACCGAAAAAAATGCGCTTCCATATGAAGTAATATTAGGAAACGATTTTCTGATGGATAACAAATGTATAATTGATTATACAAATAGAACTATATCTGTTCAAGAGGAAACATTAACAACTTATGGAGAAGAGCAAGAGACAGAAAACATAGAATTTCGGTTAACGGAAAATGAGAAAATTCTACCTAATAACTGGAAGATGTGCCAAATAGAAACGGAAAACAAGGTCACGTCGGAAGTTATGATTTATGATCAAAGAGGCATAAATACGAAGAAGATTTCTATACCTTCAAGCTTATGCGTGGTAAAAAATGGCAGAGGAGTAATACCAATGTTAAATGCAACAAGTCATACAGTCAATATAAAAAAGGATACGTTAAAATTGAAAGGGAAAAAAGTAAGAGCCGAGAAAAAAATGGTGGACAAAGTGATCAATTTGATTCAAGAAGAAAACAAGGAGTATCAAATACCAGATATAAGAGAAGAGGAGTATCGGCACCTAAGCTCAGAAGAGAGAGACCAACTCATAACAATACTTAAAAGACATGCAAAAATTTTTAATTATGGAGAAATAAGTGTGGGGAAAGCGGTTGGAGAAATGCACAAAATCATAACCACATCGGAAGAGCCAATAAGATTGCCATGCAGGAGAGTTCCTGAACATTTAAAAGAACATTATAATACGATATTAAATGAACTCATTGACAATAAGATAATTAGGCCAAGTGAAAGTCCTTACGCTGCGCCCACGGTGTTCGTAAAACAAGGCGAGAAATACAGACTTTGCATAGACTTCCGGAAACTTAACGACATAACGAAAAAGGACGCATATCCACTCCCAAGAATAGAAGACATTATATATGAAGCCAGTAAAAACAAGTACTACACATGCATAGATCTTTGCAAAGCGTACTGGCAAGTGCCAATGGAACCTTCGGATATTGAAAAGACAGCATTTATAACGCCGTATGGACTATTTGAATGGATGTACATGGCCTTCGGATTATGTAATGCACCGGCTACATTCCAGAGATATGTGACAAAAGTTTTAAAACAGAACAACAGACAAGTCGAAAAAGGGATAAGTGCGTACATAGACGACATACTCATAGCAAGTGAAACAATCGAAGAACATTTTGAAAAGCTGGATAGAACGCTGAACATCCTGTATAAAGCAGGGTTACGGGTAAATGGAAAGAAGTGTGAAATTTTAAAGGAACAAGTCGTATTTTTGGGGAGGCAGATCCGGAAAGGAGAAATTCGGATGAAGAACAACGCCAGAGATATGATTCAGAATATTAACAGTCCGAAAACGAAAAAGGATCTACAGAGGATTATGGGTTTTATTAACTACTATGGTTCTTTTATATCTAATGTGGCTCATAAAACCGGAAGGATGACAGAACTGTTAAAGAAGAATAAAGTCTTCGAATGGACGTGGAGAGAACAAGAACAGTTGGATAACATAAAAAATGAGTTAAGCCAAATGCCTTCATTAAATACGCCGGACTATGATAAAGAGTTTATTCTCGATTGCGACGCAAGTAATGTTGCCATAGGGGCATGCTTGGGCCAAATCAAAGACGGCAAAGAAGTGCCGATACAGTTCTTTAGTCGAAAGTTAAAACAAAGTGAAGAAAATTATGGATCAACGAAACTGGAAATGTTAGCATTGGTCGAAAGTATAAAGAAATTTCGGTATTTTTTAATAGGACAAACATTTAAAGTGAGAACTGATAATAGTGGGCTTGCATGGCTTAAAAAGTTTTCAGGTGATAAGTCATCAATTGTATCACGATGGATCGAATACTTAAATGAGTTCAAATTTAACATAGAACATCGGAAAGGAACGCTACATAAGAACGCAGACTTTTGGATGGCGCTACCCGAATATCAACAAGATATAGAAAAAGTCGATGGTGAAAAGAAAAAGTTTCAGTTCATGTCACATAACAAATACGCCGAACTACCTGAAATCAATACAGATAAAAAAGGGAATGCGATAATGCCGATAATAATTAAGGAAGAAATATATGAAAAAGATATAATCGAAAAACAAAAAAGTGATTTGATACTGAAAGATATAAGAGACAAAATGAACAACGATGAGTGGTCACTGGGAAAAGAAGCTAAAAGTTATTTTCAGCGGTATAAATGGAAATTAAATAGTAATGGACTTTTGTACATAGAAGGAAAGACGCTAAGAATAGCGATCCCTGAATATTACAAAAGGGAATTAGTTCGGAAGATACACGAAAATGGACATTTGGGTATAATACAAACGGAAAACACCTTTAACGCTCGATTTATAACAACAAGCATTCGAAGAACAGTGGAAGATGTGATCAATAAATGTAACACATGTCTTATAAATAATAAGAGTCACTTTCCGATACAAGTAGCACCGCTTGAAAAAATCATGGCAACGGCCCCCAACGAAATTGTTCATGTGGATTTGGAAAAATTGTCTCAAGACGATGAAGGTTATCAGTATATATTAGTATTGGTGGATAACTTCACAAAATACGCTCAAATGATACCGCTAGATTCAACAACCGCAAAAGTAGTAGCAGATAAAATTATAAAAGAGTGGATCTTAAAATTCGGACCAATGCAAACAATAATATCTGACAGAGGTGTTCAATTCGAAAGTAAATTATTTGAAGAAATGACCAAGCTAATGGAGATATTAACAGAGAAGACAACCGCATATCATCCACAGGCCAACGGAGCGGTGGAAAGATTAAACAGAACAATGATAAAATTAATAAGAGTGTTAACGTCGAGAATTGGAGGAAGAGATTGGAGAGAAGTATTAGAAATAGTTGAATATTTCTATAATACATCGGTACATACCACAACGGGAATAACCCCATATAAGGCAATGTATGGTAGAGAGGCGGCAACGCCGATATCAATGCAATACCATGCATACTCCGAGAAGCCGGATCACGATTACATAAGAAGATTGAAAGACCAGATAACAGGAATCCACGAAGCTATGTGCCATAATATAAAGAAGTCAGCGATAAGGCAAGAAAGAAATTTCAACAAAAAGATATATGGCGAACCACACAGGGTAGGGGAGAAAGTTTACGCATACACTCTTATGAGAACACAAGACGTGAACCAAGTAAGGAAACTTAAAACACAGTGGTCAGGGCCATTCACGGTAATACAAACACTACCCAATAATAACTATAAATTGAATGACGGACGAGTATTACATTTTCAGAATTTAAAAAGAGCAACAGTAAACATAGAGCAAGTAACCCTTGATAAAAATGCAGAGTTTAAAATTGTACAGGTTGATGATGGTACATATGCCGAAATGGACGATCTAGATAGTGTTCACGAAGAAGAATTTCAAGACGAATATAGACCTGAGAGAGATGAACCTGAAGTTGAAAGAAGGATAATGCCCCAGAGGGCAGCTAAAAATAAATTAAAATATGACCCAGAGATATGGGATATTAATTTAGTAACTGAATTTAGGAAAAATGAAACGAACGGAACGATCACCGCTGAAATCGAGGAGAGTAAGAAGGAGAAGAACCCCGCAGACCGATCGTCAAATAAAGGGCGTGAGGATACAGGGAACATCAGCGAGCTCCACTAACATAGCTAAATCTCCGCAATCCGATTGCCAAATAAAGGGCATGACGATGGAGAACTCTCCACCCAGCAACAAGCGGCGCAGAGTTAGAAGAAGAGCTCCACAGTCCGATTACCAAATAAAGGGTATGACGACGGAGCAGATGACACCTACCAACAAACGACGAAGAATAAGGAGGAGGTCTCCTCAATCTGATTACCAAATAAAGGGTATGAGGATGGAGACAATAAAAGAAAAATCACCCTCTACCAAATGTCAATTAACGGGCAGGCGGGTAAATGAGGGCCATCAACGAGATACTGATCGCCAATTAAAGGGCGTGAGGTTGGAAATACCGAATTATGCACACTCCCCTTCAACATCCACAAGTACTCAAAGCCAAATAAAGGGCGGCAAGGAAACAGCATCCACGAGTACTCAAAGCCAATTAAAGGGCGGTGAGGAAATAACTTCAGTAGCTATGGAAAGTTGGGATACACAACCCATAAGTGATGACTCCGATATGGATACTTCGCAGATACCGTCAACAAGTTCAATCCCCACAACAACAAGCTCAGGAATTTTTTCGTACAGACAAACATCCACAACCACAAAATCGTCACGATCTGAAGAGAGAGAGAGCCGCATGACAAAAATAGGACGAGATAGAATACATCCCTATTTCATAGCAAACAGAAAGATGAGATATAATTCGTACGACAATCTATCGCCAGAAACTAAGCGGCTAATACAACACAGCACTTCCACCAAAGAGAATGAAAGTTACGCAATTCCAATAGTTATTGATAAGAAAAATCGTCCAACTTGCAATACGATAATAGCATACAAAGAGGATATGAAGGAACAATTTAACAGACCATACTTCAAAAGTACAGTCCATATCACGTTTGATGAACAATTCACAATGAAAGATGTCCAGAAACTGGTAAAAAATAGAATCAAAATTATAAATGAATGCGAACAAGTAAACCTCGATAAAAACCATCTGACAATAGTCTATTTTGTAAAAGACGCTGAGATAGAATCAAAAAGACTTCAAACTAACATCGAAGAAACACTCAAAATAGCTAAGAAACAGAAGACGAGGGTAATACTAATCGTAACACAGAAATCAGAAGAATTACCGGACTGTATAAAAGAATTGGAAATCAGATTAGATAATTTGTTCACAGTGGATAATGGTACAAGAAGAATATCGGAACTGATAAAAATGGACTTACAAATTAATGAAATAGCCCCAGCGGAGAGAATCATGGTGGAACCTAAAATCGCTATCGACATGTACTATCAAACACGTACTATGGAACTGCTGGGGATAAACGAAAATTTGGAAGAGACTGGAAACTTGTTTCTAAAGTGCAGTATGAACCAAACACCTGAGCATTTGGAAAGGATAGCGACAGTATGGTCGGAGATTAAAGCAGAAAAGCCTACGCATGAAGAGTGGCCAATGATAGACATAAGATCGCCCACGAAAAAGTATCATAAAGGGCATGAAACTCTACAGAAAACACTACGAGATATTCAACGAAAAGTTAAACGAATTACGGAGTATGTGTACGATAGCTAAATCTCTAAAGAACCCGTTGTTCCTAAGACACAAGAAAATGCTAACAACGGAGAAAGATGTCGTGTTAAAAATTACGAAAGATGAGGCGTACGAAAATGTTACGTGGGAAATGAAAGAAGCCAATGAGATAATTAAAAAGGCGGCTGAGATGGTACATGGAGAGAGAGTGGTCATCCTTAATTAGCTATGCTGGAGGGGGAGTGTGACATAATCCATCATTCTATCATGATTGGTCAAGATGAGAGGAAATGGATAAGGAAACAAAGACTAAATTTATTATTGATTACAATGATTAAATTGTAAATCATGATAGGATTGATTATTTCTACTTTGTAAATGTTTTGTGCAATATTATCTAAAATTATACTCGACGGTATTTGACAAAACAAAAGATGGTCAAACAGCATAGTCGAATTAAAGCTGACGTTGCATAAAATTAGCAGAAATATTAAAGCGAGGGAAAAACTGTCAACAAGAAAGATTAACAGGTACTTGTCGAGTATTTAGTTGTTTATCACCAAAGTGCTATAAATATAATGAATCAGATGTAATTATTGATGAGCAAATCTACTTTGGATTCATTTTCTTTTGTCAGGTTATTTTATATATTCTGATGGAAAGCTAAACATCTACGAGCTAGGGTAATTGTATGGTGGTTCCCACATCTGGTTAAAGGTATGCTGGAGCAGCCTCCTAATAGCTATTCCACAGCGGGGAGGGCGACAGCTGTAGTTACCTGGTGTGCTCTTAGGTTACATATAGGTATAGGAGTTTTTTACTGTTATAGCTTTCCTAATTGTCATTGCTTGTCCGATAGTGTTATTGCAGCCTGTAGGTTTTACATGTTAATTATTTTACCGATGAACTCAAGTTATTTATTACATTCATTATATTACATGCCGATTGCTGGCTTGATAGTATTTACATTCAACTGGTTATTACGATGGTATTTTGATATTCTATTACTCAGAGTTTATTTGATCATTATTACATGTTGCTCAATGTTTCATGCAGTAGACCTTCGGCCGACTCCTAGTCATAGTTTTCTGCTGACTGCGTTGATTGTTTACATGTATCGAGGGCTATTAGATATCTATTTATATGTAGGGTTATTACATGTAGGGCCTCATAATAAGCTAGTTCAGCGGCAAGGTTGCACAACTTCATTTATTGCACTAGTTCGTAATAACAAAAACAATCAATGCACTAAATTATTAAGTAGTTGCCAATCCCATTACACTGAGTTCGCTATTCACATTACCATTCCATTATTGTTCTCTATCTCACATTAACAGTTCCATTGGTAAGATGTGGCTGGCGGGTGCGTTCCTGGAATTGCACGTCTACTCTTGAGTGTCGATCCTGTCTTCCAAGCTCTCTGCTTTACCTAAATAAGTTGAGTTAATTAAGTAGCTACAAAGGCTCTTGCATATTAAATTAGTTTAATAAACAGCACACTTATTACAAAGGAGAGAAAACGGAAAAGTGTCAACTCAGATCTGTGGTTAATCTAAGAAAAGTAACAGCTTTCTCTAAATAACACCCTCATGTTGAGTTGGCATGATTCTACATGGCGACCGCGACAGGCGCTCAAAGAACGTGCACTAAGAAGAGAAAACAGATGGCGTAATAGTTAACGAAAGTGTATGGAGACTTACGAACAAGAATTCTACTACGAACTTACGAGTGGGTTAAGATAGTTGTTTCTTCTCGCTCAAAATGAAGAAGAAAACAAGCAAAAAGACGATTAGAACCAGGAGTACAAATACTGGTGAGGGATCCCAAATACAATTGCCTTTAGTAATTATTAAAATGGTAAATTCAAGGAAAAAACAAAGAACTAAAGCTAAAACTCAAAGGACACCCCAAAACCAAACAACCCCAGCGGTTGTTAACACATCCCCTGAAAGTCAAAATTCCCCAACAGAGATGGTATTGCAAGAAGATGAAGGTACAGCAATGTCGATAACTGAACTAAGAAAAATAATACAGGATAATAATAACGAACGGCATGAACTAATGTTACAAATAGAGAATTTAACTCAAAGGATGTTCGAAATAGAATTAGCGAATGCTGATAAAGACAAACGTATCGAAGAAATCACGCAGGACACTAGCTCTAGATTAACAGAGCAGAGAAATGTCTTCCAAAAACAAATCGAGAAACTAATAGAAGCGAATAAGGAAATAAAAATGGAGAGTGAGAATCTAAAGCAGATGATCACTCAAATGCATGAAGAGAACGTGAATTTGAGAGAAGACAATATTCTAAAGCAGCTGCAAATAGACGAGTTAAAAGACAAAATTCGATTGACAACATTAACAAATGACGAAGCAGAAAAAGAAAAAGGAAATAGTGTCAAAGTGATTAAAAACATAGTAGTACAAGAACCAGAGAAACTAAGCGAAAGTGTACCTGGAGAAGAAGCACAGTCCGAAATATATAAAAATTGTCAGACAGAAGACGAGTTCGTTGAAAAATTGGTCGTTAATATAACGAAACAAGTGAAAGAGAAATGTAAAACCACAACGGATACAAAGCCGATATATGAGGAAACAATATTATCGGAAGAGGAAGACAGTGAAACACCGGCATGCAAAGCAATACTTCCGAAATTTACGGGGAGAGTCGATAGCTATTCGCCCACTTTTAAAGAGTGGATTCAGATGTTCGAGATGAGCATGAAGGAGAGAAAAGTGATACAAAAACAAGCAGCGGCGCGATTTCCCCTATATCTAGGAGGTGCAGCTTACCAGCATTACCTAGTGTTGGATCTAGAGACTAAATCGAACTACAAAAAATTAATTGGAGAATATCAACGATATTACGACGACGAAAGCTTTAAAAGCCAATATCGAATGTTGTTAAATAGCTTAAAGATGAACAAGCGAGAGGATTTACGAAATTACATGTCACAAGTAGAGAGGTTATTGAAACTTAGCTCAAGAGAGAGCACGTATTCTAAATACGATCTATTCTCGCATATTTGTAAAGGATTACCAGAACCGATCCGGCAACAATTTGAAATTAAATGCGATGCGGATGACTCTCTAGAGAGGATGATAAGGAAGGGTTTGGGAATCCAGGTAATGATGGAAAATAATGCTCGAATCAATGAGAAATCATCAACGAAAATGATACCGACAATAGGTAGTGGTACAAACAAAACTAAAAAGGACGATGATGGAAAACTAAAGGAGGAAATTATCAAAATAAAATTGAAAGATGGTACGGTAAAACGTATAAACAGAAAAGACTTGAAATGCCAAACATGCGGGAAAAAAGGACATACAAAGAAATTTTGTAAACGGCAGATTAATTTCATAGAAGAGGAGGAAGCTTACTTTGAAGAAGAAGACTTATTGGAAGATGAAGATGAGCCGGAACAAGAAGAAGTAAAAGACGATACTTTAAATTAGATGGAGCGCCGCCTCCAGTAAAACGTGCACCCGTGTTGATTGTAACGGACCTGATTAAGACTAACACAATCACGGTCGTAATAAATGGAGTGATGGTTAAAGCAACCATAGATACGGGAGCGGTAATATCCATTATCACCGATGAATGTGCGGCAAAGATAGGAATTGATAATAAAAAGTTGGAAAAAGAAAATAGCAGATTACTCAATGCTTCAGGACATTACATTGATACAAAAGGGAAAATATTGGAAGTACCGATGAGAATTGCTAACACCACATTCTCGCAAACATTTACAGTAATAGACACCGAAAAAAATGCGCTTCCCTATGAAGTAATATTAGGAAATGATTTCTTGATGGATAACAAATGTATCATTGACTACACAAATAGGACTATATCCGTCCAAGAGGAAACATTAACAACTTTCGGAGAAGAGCAAGAGACAGAAACTATAGAATTTCGGTTAACAGAAAACGAAAAAATTCTACCTAACAACTGGAAGATGTGCCAAATAGAAACGGAAAATGAGGTCACGTCTGAAGTTATGATTTATGATCAAAGAGGCATAAATACGAAGAAGATTTCCATACCATCAAGTTTGTGTGTGGTAAAAAATGGCAGAGGAGTGATACCAATGTTAAACGCAACTAATCATATAGTCAATATAAAAAAGGACACGTTAAAATTGAAAGGGAAAAAAGTAAGAACCGAGAAGAAAATGGTGGACAAAGTGATAAATTTAATTCAGGAAGAAAACAAGGAGTAGCGGAGACAGATAGCCAGACAGAAAAAATTTGAAATAGCTGTAGCACCGATCCCGACGAACATTAAACAGTGGTTGTTGCAAAATGTAGAAATGTTACCACTGTCTCTGACTAAAAAGGTACAACAAAGATTTGAGAAACACTTTACAAGGTTGCTAGTACAGCAACATACATTGGGAAGGCCCAGCATAATAGAACTAGCAAACAAAACGGGGATCTGCCCAAGTGAGATTGATATTCTAACGGATGAAACAAAGAAATATATGTGGGGCGCAACCTCTAACACGAAACTAAGGGCGCTTAAAAATCAACCGTGGCTAACGACTAGGAATTTGATTAGAAGAGAGCACGCGGAAACGGTGCAGACGATAAAAATGGTAGAAGAAAAGAAAATTCATGAGGTGATCACAAAAGAGATAAAGAAATATCTGAAAAATTATCCGCAGTGTGCCTATACCAAAATTATCAAACGCTCAGAAACCATGAGGAAAGAGGGAAAAAATTGCCCCATCGAAATTATTGAAATGGTGAGTAAAAGTAAAGAAGAAATGTTAATGGAAGAACAACTCTTACAATCTACCAACATAGCTTTAACTCCGAATACACAACGAGTAATCGATAAAGTTAATATGGAGAAATGGGGCGAACAGGAGCCCAGTGAACTATCATGGGTCGACACCGATGACGAAAGACTGTTAGTAGAAATCACGGTGCGACGAGAAAGAACAAACAATATTGTACAAAGAATATTTGGAGAAGTGTATGAAAGAGAAACCAAATCGTTAATTAAAGTTCTCTGTACGGAAGCATTTACCAGACAAGAGATAGACGAACTATTGGAGCCACAAAACCAGATTGCAGTGGACATAGAGTGTATTACGTCGAAAATGATAATAAAACCTGAGACTGCCCAGAATCTAATGAAGAATGGTTTAACCGATACTTTCTGGGAAAACATTAAGAAGTCGAAGAACAATTATCCTGCTACGTTCGGTATGGCCACAACGGCAGAAATGCAAGGCTCATATGAGGCGATAGAAGAGAAAACAATGACAACGATATTAAAATGCGCGCCACCTCCGACTATCTTCATACCAATGCTGCTACCAACTTGGAGATTGAAAGACAAAAGAGCCATTAAAGCAATGTGGCACGAAGAAAATACATATGTCAACAGCAGACAAGCAGCTGAAAGAATAGTCAATGACGATCGTTATAAGAAGTCAAAAGAGATCTTATTAAAGAATGATAATAAAGAAAGAGTCTTTATAGAAGGGCAAGTTACACCTTACGACCTCTATAGAGAAGGAGAACCAATATGCAGACAAATCAAGAAAGTCCGAGCAGAAATCGAAAAAAGGTCGACACAAACTGTGATATTATTCTCTGGGATCAATGACATTGTGTGGGGAGAACTTTGGAGTTCACGATACCGATACTACGACGTAATGAGGAGAGTAGAAATTATCACCATGGTCAGATTAGGAAAGAACGAACCGGAAAACATCACCGAAGAAGAAGTACTGGAAAATATAAGTGCATTCTATGACGAAGCGTCGATTTCAAAATCATTACGATCAACATACGAATTCTTCTACCCTAATACGACGATTCATCCAGATTTGGCGCACACCAGTAGAATTGACGCGATTATGACATTGATGATAGCCATAAAGGGTATGAAACTCTATAGAAAACACTACGAGATATTCAACGAAAAGTTAAAGGAATTACGGAGTATGTGCACAATAGCTAAATCCCTAAAGAATCCGTCATTCTTACGACACAAGAAGATGCTAACAACAGAGAAAGATGTCGTGTTAAAACTTACGAAAGATGAAGTGTACGAAAACGTCACGTGGGAGATGAAAGAAGCCAATGAGATAATCAAAAAGGCGGCCGAGATGGTCATGGAGAGAGAGTGGTCATCCTTAATTAGCTATGCTGGAGGGGGAGTGTGACATAATCCATCATTCTATCATGATTGGTCAAGATGAGAGGAAAAGGATATGGAAACAAAGACTAAATTTATTATTGATTATAATGATTAAATTGTAAATCATGATAAGATTGATTATTTTCAGTTTGTAAATGTTTTGTGCAATTATACTTAAAATTATACTCGACGGTATTTGACAAAACAAAAGATGGTCAAACAGCATAGTCAAATTAAAGCTGACGTTGCGTAAAATTAGCAGAAATATTAAAGCGAGGGAAAAACTGTCAACAAGAAAGATTAACAGGTACTTGTCGAGTATTTAGTTGTTTATCACCAAAGTGCTATAAATATAATGAATTAGATGTAACTATTGATGAGCAAATCTACTTTGGATTTGTTTTCTATTGTCAGGTCATTTTGTATATTTAAATGGAAAGCTAAACGTATACGAACTAGGGTGATTGTATGGTGGTTCCCCACCCCCAGTTAACACTGTACTCTAAGGTTATGGATAGGTATAGGAGTTTTTGCCGTTATAGCTTTCCTAATTGTCGTTGCTTGTCTGATAGAGTTATCGCGACCTACGAGTCTTACATGTTGATTTTATTATTGATGAACTCCAGTTATTTGTTACTATCTTTACAATGTTCCAGGATGATGAATGATTTTACAGTGGTTACACTTAGATGGTTATTACGATTGTATCTTTATCTATTACTACATATCGGTACTCTAATAGTTGTTACATGTTGCTCAATGTCATATAAGGGAGACCTTTGGCCGACTTACTGTTCTTATTTCACGCTGGCGGCATTGATTGTTTACATGTATAAAGGGCTATTATTTATTGATCTATATGTAGGGTTATTAAATGTAGTGACTCATAATAAGCTATTACAGCCGAATGGTTGCACCACTTCATTTATTGCATCAGTTCGTAATAACAAAAACAATCAATGCACTAAATTACTAAGTAGTTGCCATTCCATTTACACTGAGTTCACTATTCACAATGCCATTCCAGTATTGTTCTCTATCTCACCTCAACAGTTTCATTGGTAAGATGCGGCTGGCGAGTGCGTTCCTGGAGACGCACGTTTACTATTGAGTGTTGATCCTGTCTTCCAAGTTCTCTGCTGTACCTAAATAAGTTGAGTTAATTAAGTAGCTACAAAGGCTCTTGCAGATTAAATTAGTTTAATGAAACACACACTTATTGCACAGGAGAGAAAACGGAAAAGTGTCAACTCGGATTCGTGGTTAATCTAAGAAAAGTAATAGCTTTCTCTAAATAACACCCTCATGTTGAGTTGGCATGATTCTACATGGCGACCGTGACAGGCGCTCAAAGAGCGTGCACCAAGGAGAGAAAACAGATGGCGTGATAGTCAACGGAAGTGTATGGAGACTTACAAACAGAAAATTCTACTACGAACTTATGAGTGGGTTAAGATAGTTGTTTCTTCTCGCTCAAGAACGAAGAGGAAACAAGCAAAAAGACGAATAAAACCAGGAGTACAAAAACGGGTAAGGGACCCAAATACAATTGCCTCTAGTAAGTAATAAAATGGTGAATTCAAGGAAAAAGCAAAGAACGAAAGCCAAAACTCAAAGGACACCCCAAAACCAAACAACCCCGGCGGTTGTCAACACATCCCCTGAAAGTCAAAATTCCCCAACAGAGATGGCATTGCAAGAAGATGAAGGTACAGCAATGTCGATAACGGAATTAAGAAAAGTAATACAGGATAATAATAATAATGAACGGCATGAACTAATGCTACAAATAGAGAATTTAACTCAAAGAATGTTTGAAGTAGAATTAGCGAATGCCGATAAAGACAAACGTATCGAAGAAATCACGCAGGACACTAGCTCTAGACTAACAGAGCAAAGAAATGTCTTCCAAAAACAAATCGAAAAACTAGTAGAAGCGAATAAGGAAATAAAAATGGAAAGTGAAAATCTAAAGCAGATGATCACCCAAATGCATGAAGAGAACGTGAATTTGAGAGAAGACAATATTCTAAAGCAGCTGCAAATAGATGAGCTAAAAGACAAAATTCGATTGACAACACTAACGAATGAGGAAACAGAAAAAGAAAAAGAAAATAGTGTCAAAGTGATCAAAAACATTATAGTACGAGAACCAGAGAAACTAAGCGAAAGTGTACCTGGAGAAGAAACACAGTCCGAAATATATAAAAACTGTCAAACAGAGGACGACTTCGTTGAGAAATTGGTCATTAATATAACGAAACAAGTGAAAGAGAAATGTAAGACCACAACGGATACAAAGCCGATATAAGAGGAAACGATAACTACGTGTGGAGAAGAGCAAGAAACAGGAACTATAGAATTTTGGTTAACGGAAAATGAGAAAATTCTACCAAATAACTGGAAGATGTGCCAAATAGAAACGGAGAGTGAGATCACATCTGAAGTTATGATTTATGATCAGAAAGGCATAAATACAAAGAAAATTTCCATACCATCAAGCTTGTGTGTGGTAAAGAATGGCAGAGGCGTAATACCAATGTTAAATGCAACTAACCATACAGTCAATATAAAAAAGGACACGTTGAAGTTAAAAGGCAAAAAAGTTAGAACCGAGAAAAAAATGGTGGAAAAGGTAATAAACTTGATTCAGGAAGAAAACAAGGAGTACCAAATACCAGAAATATGCGAAGATGAGTACCAGCACCTAAGCGCAGAAGAGAGAAAACAACTGATAACAATACTTAAAAGACATGGAAAAATTTTTAATTATGGAGAAATAAGTGTGGGGAAAGCGGTTGGAGAAACGCATAAAATCATAACCACATCGGAGGAGCCAATACGATTGCCATGCAGGAGAGTTCCTGAACAGTTAAAAGAACATTACAATACCATATTAAATGAACTTATTGATAATAAGATAATTAGGCCAAGTGAAAGCCCTTATGCTGCGCCTACGGTGTTTGTAAAACAAGGCGAGAAATACAGACTTTGCATAGACTTCCGGAAACTTAACGACATAACGAAAAAGGACGCATATCCACTTCCGAGGATAGAAGACATTATATATGAAGCCAGTAAAAACAAATACTACACATGCATAGATCTTTGCAAAGCGTACTGGCAAGTGCCAATGGAACCTTCGGATATAGAAAAGACGGCATTTATAACACCGTATGGACTATTCGAATGGATGTACATGGCCTTCGGATTATGTAATGCACCGGCTACATTCCAGAGATATGTGACGAAGGTCCTAAAACAGAACAACAGACAAGTCGAAAAAGGGATAAGTGCGTACATAGACGACATACTCATAGCAAGCGAAACAATTCAAGAACATTTTGAAAAACTCGATAGAACGCTAGACATTCTGTATAAAGCAGGGTTACGAGTAAATGGAAAGAAATGTGAAATTTTAAAGGAACAAGTCGTATTTTTGGGGAGGCAGATCCGGAAAGGAGAAATTTGGATGAAGAACAACGCCAGAGATATGATTCAGAATATTAACAGCCCGAAAACGAAAAAGGATCTACAGAGAATTATGGGTTTTATTAACTACTATGGTTCTTTTATATCTAATGTGGCGCATAAAACCGGCAGGATGACAGAACTGTTAAAGAAGAATAAAGTTTTCGAATGGACGTGGAGAGAACAAGAACAGTTGGATAACATAAAGAATGAGTTAAGCCAAATGCCTTCATTAAATACGCCGGACTATGATAAAGAGTTTATTCTCGATTGCGATGCAAGTAATGTTGCCATAGGGGCATGCTTGGGCCAAATCAAAGACGGCAAAGAAGTGCCGATACAGTTCTTTAGTCGAAAGTTAAAACAAAGTGAAGAAAATTATGGATCAACGAAACTGGAGATGTTAGCATTGGTCGAAAGTATAAAGAAATTTCGGTATTTTTTAATAGGACAAACATTTAAAGTGAGAACTGATAATAGTGGGCTCGCATGGCTTAAAAAGTTTTCAGGCGATAAGTCATCAATTGTATCACGATGGATTGAATATTTAAATGAGTTTAAATTTAACATAGAACATTGGAAAGGAACGCTACATAAAAACGCGGACTTCTGGACGGCGCTACCCGAATATCAAAGAGATATAGAAAAGGTCGATGGCGAAAAGAAAAAGTTTCACTTCATGTCACAGAAGGAATATATAGAATTACCCGAAATCAATACAGACAAAAAAGGGAATGCTATAATGCCAATTACAATTAAAGAAGAGATATCAGAAAGAGATATAATCGAAAAACAAAAAAGTGATTTGATACTTAAAGATATAAGAGACAAGATGAACAATGATGACTGGACACTGGCGAGAGAAGCTAAAAGTTATTTTCAGCGATACAAGTGGAAATTAAATAGAAATGGACTTTTGTATATAGAAGGAAAGACGCTAAGAATAGCGATCCCTGAATATTACAAAAGGGAATTAGTTAGGAAGATACATGAAAATGGACACTTGGGTATAATACAAACAGAAAACACCTTTAACGCTCGATTTATAACTACAAGCATTCGAAGAACAGTGGAAGATGTGATCAATAAATGTAACACATGTCTTATAAATAACAAGAGTCACTTCCCGATACAAGTAGCACCGCTTGAGAAAATTATGGCAACAGCACCTAATGAAATCGTTCATGTGGATTTGGAAAAATTGTCTCAAGACGATGAAGGTTATCAGTATATACTAGTATTGGTGGACAACTTCACAAAATACGCTCGAATGATACCGCTAGATTCAACAACCACAAAAGTAGTAGCAGACAAAATTATAAAAGAGTGGATCCTAAAATTTGGACCAATGCAAACAATAATATCTGATAGGGGCGTTCAATTCGAAAGTAAATTATTTGAAGAAATGACCAAGCTAATGGAGATACTAACAGAGAAGACAACCGCATATCATCCACAGGCCAACGGAGCGGTGGAAAGATTAAACAGAACAATGATAAAATTAATAAGAGTGTTAACGTCGAGAATTGGAGGAAGAGATTGGAGAGAAGTATTAGAAATAGTTGAATATTTCTATAATACATCGGTACATACCACAACGGGAATAACCCCGTATAAAGCAATGTATGGAAGAGAGGCGGCAACGCCGGTGTCAATGCAATACCATGCATACTCCGAGAAGCCGGATCACGATTACATAAGAAGATTGAAAGACCAGATAACAGGAATCCACGAAGCTATGTGCCATAATATAAAGAAGTCAGCTATAAGGCAAGAAAGAAATTTCAACAAAAAGATATATGGCGAACCACACAGGGTAGGGGAAAAAGTTTACGCATACACTCTTATGAGAACACAAGACGTGAACCAAGTAAGGAAACTTAAAACACAGTGGTCAGGGCCATTCACGGTAATACAAACACTACCCAATAATAACTATAAATTGAATGACGGACGAGTATTACATTTTCAGAATTTAAAAAGGGCAACAGTAAACATAGAGCAAGTAACCCTTGACAAAAACGCAGAGTTTAAAATTGTACAGGTTGATGATGGTACATATGCCGAAATGGACGATCTAGATAGTGTTCACGAAGAAGAATTTCAAGAAGAATATAGACCCGAGAGAGATGAACCTGAAGTTGAAAGAAGGATAATGCCCCAGAGGGCAGCTAAAAATAAATTAAAATATGACCCAGAGATATGGGATATTAATTTAGTAACTGAATTTAGGAAAAATGAAACGAACGGAACGATCACCGATGAAATCGAGGAGAGTGAGAAGAAGGAGGACCCCGCAGACCGATCGTCAAATAAAGGACGTGAGGACAGAGGGAACATCAGCGAGCTCCACTAACAAAGCTAGATCTCCGCAATCCGATTGCCAAATAAAGGGCATGACGATGGAGAATTCACCACCTAGCAACAAGAGACGGAGAGTTAGAAGAAGAGCTCCACAGTCCGATTACCAATTAAAGGGTATGAAGACGGAGCAGATGACACCTACCAATAAGAGACGAAGAATAAGGAGGAGGTCTCCTCAATCTGATTACCGAATAAAGGGTATGAGGATGGAGACAATAAAAGAAAAATCACCCTCTACCAAATGTCAATTAACGGGCAGGCGGATAAATGAGGGCCATCAACAAGATACTGATCGCCAATTAAAGGGCGTGAGGTTGGAAATACCGAATTATGCACACTCCCCTTCAACATCTACAAGTACTCAAAGCCAACTAAAGGGCGGCGAGGAAACAGCATCCACGAGTACTCAAAGCCAATTAAAGGGCGGCGAGGAAATAACTTCAGTAGCTATGGAAAGTTGGGATACACAACCCATAAGTGATGACTCTGATATGGATACTTCGCAGATACCGTCAACGAGTTCAATCCCCACAACAACAAGCTCAGGAATTTTTTCGTACAGACAAACATCAACAACCACAAAATCGTCATGATCTGAAGAGAGAGAGAGCCGCATGACAAAAATAGGACGAGATAGAATACATCCCTATTTCATAGCAAACAGGAAGATGAGATATAATTCCTACGATAATCTATCGCCAGAAACTAAACGGCTAATACAACACAGCACTTCCACCAAAGAAAACGAAAGTTACGCAATTCCAATAGTTATCGATAAGAAAAATCGTCCAACCTGCAATACGATAATAGCATATAAAGAGGATATGAAGGAACAATTTAACAGACCATACTTCAAAAGTACAGTCCATATCACGTTTGACGAACAATTCACAATGAAAGATGTACAGAAACTAATAAAGAACAAAGACAAAATTGTAAATGAGTGTGAACAAGTAAACCTCGATAAGAATCATCTTACGATAGTCTATTTTGTAAAAGACGCTGAAATAGCATCAAAAAGACTTCAAACTAATATTGAAGAAACTCTCAAGATAGCTAAGAAACAGAAGACGAGGGTAATAATAATCGTAACACAGAAATCAGAGGAATTGCCGAAATGCATAAAAGATTTGGAAATCAAATTAGATAATTTGTTCACGTTGGATAGCGGTACAAGAAAAATATCTGAACTGATAAAAGTGGACTTACAAATTAACGAAATAGCCCCAGCGGAGAGAGTCATGGTGGAACCTAAAATCGCGATCGATATGTATTATCAAACACGTACTATGGAATTGCTGGGGATAACTGAAAATTTGGAAGAGACTGGAAACTTGTTTCTGAAGTGCAGCATGAACCAAACACCTGAGCATTTGGAGAGAATAGCGACAGTATGGTCGGAAATTAAAGCTGAAAAGCCTACGCATGAAGAGTGGCCGCTGATAGACATAAGATCGCCCACTAAGAAGTATCATAAGAGTACTGAAGCTACGTTATATGAAATCAGAAGAGCGTATGAGATGGAGGCTAAAAGGAACTTTAAAACACAAATGTTTGAAGAAATTAATGCCCCAGAGATCAGAGCGAGAACAGCCATTTGGGTACTAACGATCGCATTAACATACAATGATAAGTTGGTATTGCCGATGATGAGAAAAGAGCGGAGACAGATAGCTAGACAGAAAAAATTCGAAATAGCTGTGGCACCGATTCCGACAAATATTAAACAATGGTTACTGCAGAGTGTAGAGATTTTACCGATGTCTCCCACGAAAAAAGTACAGCAAAGATTTGAGAAACATTTCACAAGGTTGTTAGTACAGCAACACACATTGGGAAGACCCAGCATAATTGAGTTAGCAAATAAAACAGGGATCTGCCCGAGTGAGATCGAAATTTTAACAGATGAAACAAAGAAATATATGTGGGGCGCAACCTCTAATACGAAACTAAGGGCGCTTAAAAACCAACCGTGGCTAACAACTCGAAACTTGATTAGAAGAGAACATGCGGAAACGTTGCAGACGATAAAAATGGTGGAAGAAAAGAAAATTCATGAGGTGATCACAAAAGAGATAAGAAAATATCTGAAGAATTACCCTCAGTGTGCTTATACCAAAATCATCAAACGTTCAGAAACTATGCGGAAAGAGGGAAAAAATTGCCCCATCGAAATTATTGAGATGGTGAGTAAAAGTAAAGAAGAAATGTTACTGGAAGAAAAACTCTTACAGTCTACCGACATAGCCTTAACTCCAAATACACAACGAGTAATTGATAAAGTCAATCTGGAGAAATGGGGCGAACAAGAGCCCAGTGAACTATCATGGGTCGACACCGACGATGAAAGACTATTAGTAGAAATCACGGTGCGGCGAGAAAGGACAAATAATATTGTACAAAGAATATTTGGAGAAGTATACGAAAGAGAAACTAAATCGTTAATTAAAGTTCTCTGTACCGAAGCATTTACTAGGCAAGAGATAGATGAACTATTGGAACCACAAAACCAGATTGCAGTGGACATAGAATGCATTACGTCGAAAATCATAATAAAGCCTGAGACGGCCCAGAACTTAATGAAGAATGGTCTAACAGATACTTTCTGGGAAAATATCAAAAAGTCTAAGAACAATTACCCTGCGACATTTGGCATGGCCACAACGGCAGAAATGCAAGGCACATATGAGGCCATAGAGGAAAAAACAATGACAACAATATTAAAATGCGCGCCACCACCGACAATCTTTATACCAATGCTGTTACCAACTTGGAGATTAAAGGACAAGAGAGCCATTAAAGCAATGTGGCATGAAGAAAATACATACGTCAACAGCAGACAAGCAGCCGAAAGAATTGTCAACGACGACCGCTACAAGAAGTCGAAAGAAATTTTGTTGAAAAATGATAATAAAGAAAGAGTCTTTATAGAAGGGCAAGTCACACCCTACGATCTCTATAAAGAAGGAGAACCAATATGCAGACAGATTAAGAAAGTCCGAGCAGAAATCGAAAAAAGGTCTACACAAACTGTGATATTATTCTCAGGGATCAACGACATTGTGTGGGGAGAACTTTGGAGTTCGCAATATCGATACTACGACGTAATGAGAAGAGTGGAAATTATTACTATGGTCAGATTAGGAAAGAATGAACCGGAAAACATCACCGAGGAAGAAGTACTGGAAAACATAAGTGCATTCTATGACAAAGCGTCGATTTCGAAATCGTTACGATCAACGTATGAATTCTTCTACCCAAATACTACGATTCATCCAGATTTGGCGCACACCAGTAGAATAGACGCGATTATGACATTGATGATAGCCATAAAGGGCATGAAACTCTACAGAAAACACTACGATATATTCAACGAAAAATTAAACGAATTACGGAGTATGTGTACAATAGCTAAATCTCTAAAGAACCCGTCGTTCTTGAGACACAAGAAGATGCTAACAACAGAGAAAGACGTCGTGCTAAAAATTATGAAAGATGAGGCGTACGAAAACGTTACGTGGGAAATGAAAGAAGCCAGTGAGATAATCAAAAAGGCGGCCGAGATGGTACATGGAGAGAGAGTGGTCATCCTTAATTAGCTATGCTGGAGGGGGAGTGTGACATAATCCATCATTCTATCATGATTGGTCAAGATGAGAGGAAAAGGATAAGAAAACAAAGACTAAATTTATTATTGATTATAATGATTAAATTGTAAATCATGATAGGATTGATTATTTTCACTTTGTAAATGTTTTGTGCAATTATATTTAAAATTATACTCGACGGTATTTTGACAAAACAAAAGATGATCAAACAGCATAGTCGAATTAAAGCTGATGTTGCGTAAAATTAGCAGAAATATTAAAGCGAGGGAAAAACTGTAAACAAGAAAGATTAACAGGTACTTGTCGAGTATTTAGTTGTTTATCACCAAGTGCTATAAATATAATGAATCGGATGTAATTAATGATGAGCAAATCTACTTTGGATTCATTTTCTTTTGTCAGGTTATTTTATATATTCTGATGGAAAGCTAAACATCTACGAGCTAGGGTAATTGTATGGTGGTTCCCACATCCGGTTAAAGGTATGCTGGAGCAGCCTCCTAATAGCTATTCCACAGCGGGGAGGGCGACAGCTGTAGTTACCTGGTGTGCTCTTAGGTTACGTATAGGTATAGGAGTTTTTTACCGTTATAGCTTTCCTAATTGTCATTGCTTGTCCGATAGTGTTATTGCAGCCTGTAGGTTTTACATGTTAATTATTTTACCGATGAACTCAAGTTATCTATTACATTCATTATATTACATGCCGATTGCTGGCTTAATAGTAGTTACATTCAAATGGTTATTACGATGGTATTTTGATATTCTATTACTCAGAGTTTATTTGATCGTTATTACATGTTGCTCAATGTTTCACGCAGTAGACTATAGACCGACTTCTAGTTATTGTTTTCTGCTGACTGCGTTGATTGTTTACATGTATCGAGGGCTATTAGATATTTATTTATATGTAAGGTTATTACATGTAGGGCCTCATAATAAGCTAGTTCAGCGGCAAGGTTGCACAACTTCGTTTATTGCACTAGTTCGTAATAACAAAAACAATCAATGCACTAAATTATTAAGTAGTTGCCAATCCCATTACACTGAGTTCGCTATTCACATTGCCATTCCATTATTGTTCTCTATCTCACATCAACAGTTCCATTGGTAAGATGCAGCTGGCGGATGTGTTCCTGGATATGCACGTCTACTTTTAAGTGTCGATCCTGTCTTCCAGTATCTCTGCTTTATCTAAATAAGTTGAGTTAATTAAGTAGCTACAAAGGCTCTTGCATATTAAATTAGTTTAATAAACCACACACTTATCATAAAGGAGAGAAATCGGAAAAGTGTCAACTTCGCTTTGTGTTTAATCTAAGAAAAGTAATAGTTTTCTCTAAGTATTGCCATCACAGCGAGTTGGCATGATTCTACATGGCGACCGTGACAGGCGCTTAAAGAGCGTGCACAAAGGAGAGAAACACAGATGGTGTAATAGTTAACGAAAGTGTATGGAAAATTACGAGACTACGAGTGGGTTAAGATAGTTGTTTCTTCTCGCTCAAAAATAAAGAAGTAAACAAGCAAGAAGATGACGAACAATAGTACACCTTGGTACAAGATACCAGTGAAGGACACCATTACACAATTGCCTCTAGTAAATATGAAAATGGTAAATTCAAGGAAAAAGCAAAGGACTAAAGCCAAAACGCAAAGGACACCCCAAAATCAAACAACCCCAGCGATTGTTAATACATCCCCCGAGAGTCAAAATTCCCCAACAGAGATAGTTTTACAGCAGGAAAATGAAGGTGCAGCACTGTCGACAATGGAGCTAAGGAGAATAATAGAGGATAATAATAATGAAAGACGGGAGTTAATGTTACAAATAGAAAACTTAACTCAAAGGATGTTCGAGATAGAATTAGCGAATGCTGAAAAAGACAAACGGATCGAAGAAATTATGCAAGATACGAGCTCTAGGTTGACGGAGCAAAGGAATGTTTTTCAGAAACAAATCGAAAAATTAATAGAGGCGAATAACGAAATAAAAATGCAGAGTGAGAATCTAAAGAAAATGATTACTCAAATGCACGAAGAAAACGTGAACCTGAGAGAAGACAATATTTTAAAACAACTCCAGATAGACGATTTAAAAGACAAAATTCGATTGTCGACACTAGCGAATGAAGAAGAGCAAAATGGTGTCAAAGTGATTAAAAACACAGTAATACAAGAACCGGAAAAGTTGAGCGGAAGTGTACCAACAGAGGAAGTACAGTCTGAAATATATAGAAATTGTCAGACAGAAGACGAATTTGTTGAAAAGTTAGTCGTAAATATAACAAAACAAGTAAAGGAGAAATGCAAGAGTACGATGGACAGAAAACCAATATATGAAGAAACGATACTATCGGAAGAAGAAGATAGTGAGACACCAGCTTGTAAAGCAATACTTCCGAAATTTATGGGGAGAGTCGATAGCTATTCGCCGACATAAAAATGTTCAAGATGAGCATGAAAGAGAGAAAAGTCATACAAAAACAAGCGGCGGCGCGATTCCCCTTGTATTTAGGAGGAGCAGCTTACCAGCATTACTTAGTGTTGGATTTAGAAACTAAATCAGACTATAAGAAACTAATTGGAGAGTATCGGAGATATTATGATGATGAGAGCTTTAAGAGCCAATATCGTATGTTATTAAATAATCTAAAGATGAATAAACAAGAAGATTTACGAAACTACATGTCACAGGTAGAAAGACTGAGACTTAGTTCAAGAGAGAGTACATATTCCAAATATGACTTGTTTTCTCATATATGCAAGGGGCTACCAGAGCCGATTAGGCAACAATTTGAAATTAAGTGTGACGCAGACAATTCCCTGGAAAGAATGATAAGGAAAGGCCTAGGAATACAAGTTAAGATGGAAAACAATCCCTGAATAAATGAGAAATCGTCAGTAGTGAAAGTAATGCCAACGCTAGTTAGCGGAATGAATAAAGTTAAGAAAGATGACGATGGGAAACCAAAGGACAAAATCATTAAAATAAAGTTAAAAGATGGCACAGTGAAACGTATAAATAGAAAAGATTTAAAATGTCAAGCGTGTGGGAAAAAGGGGCACACGAAGAGATACTGCAAAAGACAAATTAACTTCATAGAAGAGGAAGAAGCATATTTTGAGGAGGAAGACTTGTTAGAAGATGAAAACGAGTCGGAAAAGATAGAAGAAACAAGAGAGGACGCTTTAAACTAGAGGGAGCACCGCCTCCGGTAAAACGTGCACCCATGTTAATCGTAACAGACCTAATAAAGACCAATACAATTACAGTCATAATTAACAGAGTGATGGTCAAAGCAACCATAGATACGGGAGCAGTAATTTCAATTATCACTGATGAATGCGTGGCGAAAGTAGGAATTGATAGCAGAAAACTGGAAAGCGAAAAGAGCAGATTACTCAATGCATCAGGAGATTACATTGATACCAAAGGGAAGTTAACAGAAATACTGATAAGGATTGCGAACACCACATTCTTCCAAACATTTACAGTGATAGACACAGAAAAAAATGCGCTTCCCTACGAAGTAATATTAGGTAATGATTTTCTGATGAATAACAAATGTATCATTGACTATACTAATAAAACCATATCAGTTCAAGAAGAAATTGTAACAACTTGTGAGGAAGAGCAAGGCACAGACGCGATAGAATTTTGGTTAATAGAAGACATTAAGATTCTACCGAATAACTGGAAGATGTGTCAGATAGAAACAGAAAATTCAATGATGTGTGAAGTTATGATATACGATCAAAAGGGTATAAATACGAAAAAGGTTTCGATACCATCAAGTCTGTGTGTGGTAAGAAGTGGTAGAGGAATGATGCCGATGTTAAATGCAACTAATCATGTAGTCAATATAAAAAAGGACAATTTAAGGCTAAAAGGAAAGAAAGTAAGAAGCGAAAAAGTGATGGTAAACAAGACCATTAATATAATACAGGAAGAACAAAAGGAGTACCAAATACCGGAGATAATGGAGGAAAAGTATCAACACCTAAGCGCGGAAGAAAGAAGACAATTGTTAGAAATATTAAAGAAACATGCAAAAATATTTAATTATGGGGAAATAAGTGTTGGAAAGGCAGTCGGAGAGACGCACAAAATAATAACCACGACAGAAGAACCAATAAGATTACCATGCAGAAGAGTCCCCAAACACTTAAAAGAACATTACAATACGATATTGAACAAACTGATTGATAATAAGATAATTAGGCCAAGTGAAAGTCCGTATGCCACGCCCACGGTATCCGTAAAACAAGGTGAGAAATACAGGCTCTGTATAGACTTCCGGAAACTTAATGATATAACCAAAAGGATGCGTACCCACTCCCGAGGATAGAAGACATTATATATGAGGCTAGTAAAAACAAGTACTACACATGCATAGATCTTTGCAAAGCGTATTGGCAGGTGCCAATGGAGCCTTCTGATATTGAGAAGACAGCATTTATAACCCCGTATGGACTCTTCGAATGGATGTACATGGCCTTCGGTTTATGTAATGCACCAGCTACGTTTCAGAGATATGTGACAAAAGTTTTGAAACAAAACAACAGGCAAGTTGAAAAAGGAATAAGTGCATACATAGATGACATACTCATAGCAAGCGACAATAGAAGAGCACCTTGAGAAATTGGATAGAATGCTAAATATTTTGTACAAAGCTGGCTTGCGAGTCAATGGAAAGAAATGCAAAATTTTAAAAGAACAAGTCGTATTCCTGGGGAGACAAAACTGAAAAGGTGAGATACGGATGAAAAACAACGCAAGAGAAATGATTCAAAACATCAGCAGTCCGAAAACGAAAAAAGATTTACAATGAATCATGGGGTTTATTAACTATTATGGTTCTTTTATATCTAATGTCGCTCATAAAACTAATAAGATGACAGAATTGTTGAAAAAAAATAAGGTCTTTGAATGGACATGGCGAGAAGAACAACAGTTAGCTAACGTAAAAGATGAATTAAGTAAAATGCCATCATTAAACACAGCAGACTATGATAAAGAATTTATCTTAGACTGTGATGCAAGCAACATTGCGATAGGGGCGTGTTTGGGACAAATTAAGGATGGCAAAGAAGTGCCTATACAATTTTTTAGTCGAAAACTGAAGCAGAGCGAGGAGAATTATGGGTCAACGAAATTGGAAATGTTGGCACTGGTTGAGAGTATAAAAAAGTTCCGATACTTTTTGATAGGACAAACGTTTAAGGTGAGAACTGATAACAGTGGATTAACATGGCTTAAAAAGTTTTCAGGCAACAAGTCATCAATTGTATCAAGATGGATCGAATATCTAAACGAATTTAAATTCAACATAGAACATCGAAAGGGAACGTTACATAAGAATGCAGATTTTTGGACGGCATTGCCGGAATATCAGAGAGATATAGAAAAGGTGGATGGTGAAAAGAAACAATTCCAGTTTATGTCACATAATGAATACGCTGAACTACCTGAAATTAACACAGATAAGAAAGGTAATGCTATAATGCTGATAATAATTAAGGAGGAAATATCTGAAAAAGATATTATTGAGAAACAAAAAACTGATCTGATATTGAAAGATATAAGAGACAAATTGAACAATGATGGGTGGTTATTGGGGAAAGAAGCCAAAAGTTATTTCCAGAGATATAAGTGGAAAGTAAATGGAAATGGACTTTTGTATATAGAAGGAAAAATGCTAAGAATAGTGATCCCTGAATATTATAAGAGGGAATTAGTTCGGAAAATACATGAAAATGGACATCTAGGTATAATACAGACGGAGAATACCTTTAATGCTCGCTTCATAACAACGAGTATACGAAGAACGGTGGAAGATGTTATTAATAAATGTAACACATGTCTGATAAATAATAAGAGTCACTTTCTGGTACAGACCACGCCGCTTGAGAAAATTATGGCAACGGCACCCAATGAAATTGTTCACGTAGACTTAGAAAAACTGTCCCAAGATGACGAAGGCTATCAGTATGTATTGGTTTTAGTCGATAACTTTACAAAATACGCCCAAATGATACCGTTGGATTCAACAACTGCAAAAGTAGTGGCAGATAAAATAATGAAGGAGTGGATTTTAAAATTCGGACCAATGCAAACAATAATATCTGACAGGGGCGTTCAATTTGAAAGTAAATTGTTTGAGGAAATGGCTAAATTGATGGAGATATTAACAGAAAAAACAACCGCATATCATCCACAAGCGAATGGGGCGGTAGAAAGATTAAATAGAATGATGATAAAACTGATAAGAGTGTTAACTTCGAGAATTGGAGGAAGAGATTGGAAAGAAGTACTGGAAATAGTCGAATATTTCTATAATACATTGGTACACTCGACAACAGGAATGACGCCATATAAAGCCATGTATGGTAGAGAAGCGGCAACACCGATATCCATGCAATATAATACGTACTCCGAAAAACCAGATAACGATTATATAAGAAAATTAAAAGATCAGATAACTGGAATCCACGAGGCTATGTGCCATAACACAAAGAAATCAGCGATAAGGCAAGAAAGAAACTTTAATAAAAAGATATATGGCGAACCACACAAGGTAGGGGATAAAGTTTACGCATACACTCTAATGAGAACACAAGACGTGAATCAGGTAAGGAAACTCAAAACACAGTGGTCAGGGCCATTCACAGTTACACAAACACTACCCAATAATAATTATAAATTGAATGACGGACGAATATTGCACTTTCAAAATTTAAAACGTGCAACAGTAAATATAGAACAGGTAACTCTTGACAAAAACGCAGAGTTTAAAATTATACAGGTTGATGATGGTACATATGCTGAAATGAAGGATTTGGACAGTGTACATGAAGAAGAATTTCAAGATGAATACAGACCCGAAAAAGGAGAACCTGAAGTAGAAAGAAGAGTAATGCCCCAGAGGGCAGTAAAAAATAAACTGAAATATGACCCAGAAATATGGGATATTAATTTATTAACTGAATTTAGGAAATATGAAACAAACACAACGATCACCAATGAAATCGAGGAGAGTGAGAAGAAGGAGAACTCCGCAGACTGATCGTCAATTAAAGGACATGAGGGTGGAGGAGACATCAACGAGTTCCACTAGCAAAACTAGATCTCCACAATCCGATTGCCAAATAAAGGGCATGACGATGGAGAATTCACCACCTACCAACAAGAGACGGAGAGTGAGAAGAAGAGCTCCACAGTCTGATTACCGATTAAAGGGTATGACGATGGAGCAGATGACACCTACCAACAAAAGACGAAGAATAAGGAGGAGGTCTCCTCAATCTGATTACCGAATAAAGGGTATGAGGATGGAGACAATAGAAGAAAAATCACCCTCTACCAAATGTCAATTAACGGGCAGGCGGGTAAATGAGGGCCATCTACAAGACACTGATCGCCAATTAAAGGGCGTGAGGTTGGAAATATCGAATTATGCACACTCCCCTTCAACATCAAGCAGTACTCGATGCCAATTAAAGGGCAAAGAGGAAATAGCGTCGACAAGTACTCAAAGCCAATTAAAGGGCGGCGAGGAAATAACCTCAGTAGCTATGGAAAGTTGGGATACACAACCGATAAGCGATGACTCAGACATGGACACATCGCAGATACCATCAACAAGTTCGATTCCCACGACAAGTTCAGGAATATTTTCGTACAGACAAACGTCAACAACAACGAAATCGTCGCGATCAGAAGAGAGAGAGAGCCGCATGACGAAAATAGGAAGAGAACGTATACATCCCTATTTTATAGCAAACAGAAAAATGAGATATAATTCATATGATAATCTGTCGCCGGAAACTAAAAGGCTAATAAGAAACAGTACTTTGACTAAAGAAAATGAGAGCTACGCAATTCCGATAGTTATTGATAAGAAGAATCGCCCAACGTGTAATACGATAATAGCATACAAAGAAGATATGAAAGAACAATTTAATAGACCGTATTTCAAAAGCACAGTCCACATTACATTTGATGAACAGTTTACGATGAAAGATGTACAGAAGCTAACTAAAAACAAAGAGAAGATTATAACCGAATGTGAACAAGTCAACCTAGACAAAAAGCATCTCACGATAATCTATTTTGTGAAAGACACTGAAATAGTATCAAAAAGACTGCAAAGTAACATAGAAGAAACTCTCAAAATAGCTAAGAAAAACAAAACGAGGGTAATAATAGTCGTTACACAAAAAGCAGATGAGTTGCCGAAATGTATAAAAGACTTGGAGATTAAACTAGATAATCTGTTTACACTGGATAGCGGTACGATGAAAATATCTGAACTGATAAAAGTGGATTTACAAGTTAACGAAATAGCACTGGCAGAAAGAATCATGGTCAAACCTAAAATCGCAATAGACATGTATTATCAAACACGCACAATGGAATTGCTTGGAACAAACGAAAATCTAGAAGAGACTGGAAATATATTTCTCAAGTGCAGCCTAAATCAAACACCCGAACATTTACAGAAGATAGCGACAGTATGGGCAGAAATTAAAGCAGATAAACCTATGCATGAGGAGTGGCCAAGGATAGATATAAGATCGCCAACCAAGAAGTATCACAAAAGTACGGAGACCATATTATATGAGGTAAGAAGAGCGTATGAAATGGAAGCCAAAAGGAATTTCAAAACTCAACTGTTTGAAGAGATAAATGCACCAGAGATCAGAGCGAGAACAGCTATTTGGATATTAGCAATCGCATTAACATACAATGACAAGCTAGTAATGCTGATGATGAGAAAGGAGAGGCGACAGATTGCGAGACAGAAAAAATTCGAGATAGCAGTAGCACTGATCCCCACGAACATTAAGCAATGGCTATTACAAAGCGTAGAAATATTACCGCTGTCTCCGATGAAGAAAGTTCAGCAGAGGTTCGAAAAACATTTTACGAGATTGTTGATGCAGCAGCATACACTGGGAAGGCCTAGTATAATCGAATTGGCAAACAAAACAGGGATTTGTCCCAGTGAAATCGATATATTAACAGATGAAACAAAGAAATACATGTGGGGCGCGACCTCCAACACGAAACTTAGAGCTCTTAAATACCAAACATGGGTGACAACTCGAAACCTGATCAGAAGGGAACATGCGGAAACATTACAAACAATAAAATTGGTGGAAGAAAAGAGAATTCATGAAGTAATCACGAAAGAGATAAAGAAATATCTGAAAAACTACCCTCAGTGTGCATATACCAAGATCATTAAACATTCGGAAACAATGCATAGAGAAGGAAAAAATTGTCCTATTGAAATCATCGAAATGGTGAGTAAAAGTAAAGAGGAAATGATTATGGAAGAGAAGCTGCTACAATCCACTGATATTGCGTTAACACCTAATACGCAGTGAGTTATCAATAAAGTTAACCTAGAGAAATGGGACGAACAAGAACCCAGCGAGTTATCATGGGTAGACACAGATGATTAAAGATTGCTAGTAGAAATTACAGTGCGACGAAAACGGAAAAATAACATAGTACAAAGAATCTTTGGTGAGGTTTATGAACGAGAGACCAAATCATTAATTAAACTGCTGTGTACCAAAGCTTTCACCAGACAGGAAATTGACGAATTACTGCAACCACAGAATCAAATTGCAGTAGACATAGAATGTATAACGTCGAAGATAGTAATAAAGCCTGAAATTGCACACAATTTAATGAAAAATGGTCTAACAGATACTTTCTGGGAGAACATTAAAAAGTCTAAGAATAATTATCCGGCGACATTCGGAATGGCTACAACGGCAGAGATGCAAGGAACATATGAAGCAATAGAAGAAAAAACAATGACGACGATTTTAAAATGTACGCCACCGCCCACAATCTTCATACCAATGCTGCTACCAACTTGGCGACTAAAGGACAAGAAAGCCATTAAAGCAATGTGGCATGAAGAAAACACATACGTCAACAGCAGACAAGCAGCTGAAAGAATTGTCAATGACGAACGCTACAAGAAGTCAAAAGAAATATTATTAAAAAACGATAATAAGGAAAGAGTCTTTATAGAGGGGCAAGTAACACCCTATGACCTCTATAAGGAAGGAGAACCAATAAACAAACAGATTAAGAAAGTTCGTGAAGAAATTGAAAGAAGAACGACGCAAACCGTAATATTGTTCTCAGGAATTAACGACATTGTATGGGGAGAACTTTGGAGCTCGCAATATCGATACTACGACGTAATGAGAAGAGTAGAAATTATTACCATGATAAGACTGGGAAAGAACGAGCCGGAAAACATAACTGAGGAAGAAGTGTTAGAAAATATAAGTGCGTTCTATGACGAGGCGTCGATATCGAAATCATTACAATCAACCTATGAATTTTTCTACCCGAATACTACAATTCATCCGGATTTGGCGCATACCAGCAGAGTAGATGCGATCATGACACTAATGATAGCAATAAAGGGTATGAAACTCTACAGAAAACATTATGAGATATTCAACGAAAAATTAAATGAATTACGTAGTATGTGCACAATAGCAAAATCTCTAAAGAACCCGTCGTTTTTGAGACATAAGAAGTTGCTGACTACAGAGAAAGATGTCGTGTTAAAAATCACTAGAGAGGAAAAATATGAAAACACTACGTGGGAAATGAAAGAAGCTAACGAGATAATTAAGAAGGCGGCTGAAATGGTCCATGGAGAAAGAGTGGTCATCCTTAACTAGCTACGCTGGAGGGGGAGTGTGACATAATCTATCAAGACTATCATGATTGGTCAAGATGAGAGAAAAAGATAACGGAAACAAAGACTAAAATTATTATTGATTATAATGATTAAAATGTAAATCATGATAGGATTGATTATTTTCACTTTGTAAATGTTTTGTGCAATATTAGATTTAAATTATACTCGACGGTATTTGACAAAACAAAAGATGGTCAAACAGCGTAGCTCAATTAATGCTGATGTTGTGTAAAATTAGCAGAAATATTAAAGCGAGGGAAAAACTGTCAACAAGAAAGATTAACAGGTACTTGTCGAGTATTTAGTTGTTTATCACCAAGTGCTATAAATATACTGAACATGATGTAATTAATGATGAGCAAATCTACTTTGGATTCATTTTCTCTTGTCAGGTTATTTTATATATTCTGATGGAAAGCTAAAACTGCTACGAGCTAGGGTAATTGTACAGTGGTTCCCACATCCGGTTAAAGGTATGCTGGAGCAGCCTCCTAATAGCTATTCGACAGTGGGGAGGGCGACAGCTGTAGTTACCTTGTGGGCTCTTAGGTTACGGATAGGTATAGGAGTTTTTTACTGTTATAGCTTTCCTTATCGTCATTGCTTGTCTAATGGTATTATCACAGCCTGTAGGTTTTACATGTTATTTATCCTATTGATGAACCCCTACTGTTTACTACGTTTCTTATGTTACCGGATGATAGATGATTCAACAGCAATTACGCTTAGATGGTTATTACATTTATATATATATATTCTATTACATATTGGTTATTACATAGTCATTACATGTTGCTCAATGTTTTCTAAGGTAGACCTCTGGCCAACCTTCTGTTACCGTTTTACGCCGACTGCATTGGTTGTTTACATGTATCAAAGGCTATTGTATATCTTTATATATGTAAGGTTATTACATGTAGGGCTCCATAACAAGCTATTACAGCAGCAAGGTTGCGACACTTTGTTTATTGCATTAGTTCGTAATAACAAAAACAATCAATGCCTTAAATTCTTAAGTAGTTGTCACTTCCATTACACTGAGTTTGCTATCCACAGCACCATTCCGTTATTGTTCTCCAGATCACATTGGCAGTTACATTGGTAGTATGCAGCTGGTGGATTGGTCCTGGATATGCACGTCTGCTTCTAAGTGTCAATCCTGTCTTCTAACATCTCTGCTTTATCTAAATAAGTTGAGTGAATTAAGTAGCTACAAAACTCTTACATATTAAATTAGTTTAATAAACCACGCACTTATCATAAAGGAGAGAATTCGGAAAAGTGTCAACCTTGCTTTGTGTTTTAATCTAAGAAAAGTAATAGTTTTTTCTAAATAATGTCACTACGGTGAGTTGGCATGATTCTACAGTAACCTTGAATTATCCATTCCAATCAATCCTCCATACGGGTTCATTTGCAAAACCTTTTCAACACCAACATTGTGTATTCCATATTTCTGTAATAGAAAGTTTGTAACATGCGCAAATTTTAAATGTGGGTCTTTGGTAGAGTGAATATGATCTTCCACTGTGCGAATTTTGTCAAGTTTCAACATCTTTCCAAAATACAATGATTTTACAAAACATGTGTC
>CABFPE010000756.1:289387-311456 GCA_900660155.1 Hofstenia miamia
GGCTATCAGTACATTTTAGTGATAGTTGATAATTTCACAAAATATGCTAGAATGATCCCCTTGGATTCGACAACTGCAAAGATTGTGGCAGAAAAAATAATGAAAGAATGGACCAATGGAAGTAATAGTATCTGATAGAGGGTTGCAGTTTGAAAGTAAATTGTTTGACGAAATGGCGAAATTGTTGGAGATAATGACAGAAAAAACAACAGCATACCACCCACAGGCAAATGGCGCAGTAGAAAGGTTAAATAGAACGATGATTAAACTAATAAGAGTGTTCTACAACAGGAGTAACACCATTTAAGGTGACGTATGGAAGGGAAGCAGTGATGCTGATATTGATGCAATATGATACTTACACAGAAAAACCAGATAATGAGTAAATTATAAAAATTAAAAGCCAACTAACAGGAATTCACGAAGTAATATGTCATAACACCAAGAAGTCTGGGATAAGACAGCAGAGAAACTTCAATAAAAAGATTTACAGAAAACCACACAAGAAGGGTGATAAGGTTTACACATACACTTTACTGAGAACACAAGACGTAAACCAGGTAAGAAAATTAAATACACAGTGGTCAGGGCCATTCATCATTTCACAAACACTACCTAATAATAATTATAGACTTAATGACGGTAGAATTTTAAACTTTCAAAACTTGAAACTGGCAACAAAAGATATTGAACAAGTGAAATTAGATGAAAATGCACAGTTTAAATTAATTGAAAATAATGACGGTATATATAATGAAATGAATGATCTTGACAGTGTCACAGAAGAAGAATTTCAAGAAGAGTATACTCCTCAACGGAGAGAGGATGAGATTGAAAGAAGAGTAATGCCCCAGAGGGCTGTAAAAAATAAAAATAAATATGACCATGAGATATGGGATGTTAATTTAGTAACTCCATTTAGATTAGATAATGAAGAGAGCCAGCAGCTGATCACCATTGAAGAGCAGAAGGATATGCAGGAGATCCCTGAAATCTGATCATCAGTTAAAGGGCGTGATGAGGGGAGAAAACACTAACAGTGACAGCAACAATACCAAATCCAATTGTCTGTTAAAGGCATGGCGATGGAGTACTATTCACCTAGTAACAGAAGAAGACTAGTACAAAGAAAATCTCCTCAATCTGATTGTCATTTAAAGGGCATGAGGATGGAGAATATAGCAGTGACAAACAAAAGAAGAAGAATAAGAAGGAAGTCTCCTCAATCTGATTGTCAGTTAAAGGGCATGAAGATGGAGATGACGCCAAAAAGAAAACCCTCAACCAAATGTCAGTTAAAGGGCAAGCGGATAAAAGAGGGCCAACATCATGATGCCAATCGTCAATTAAAGGGCGTGAGGTTGGGAAAAAGTTCGAGCTCGTCAATGGAACACTCCCCCACATCCAGTGGAACTCGAAGCCAATTAAAGGGCGGAGAGTATACAGCTATGCCAACAGGTCCTTGTCTGCAATTAAAGGCAGCAAGAACTGAAATCCGTGGTCAATACATTGACCCGGATATACAAGATATAAGTGAAGAATAGGAAATGGATACTTCAGAACAGCCATCCACTAGCTCAATGGCAACGACAACTTACAGTTCACAACCTTTTTTGCATAGACAGTCATCCACTACAACTAAGTCATCCAAATCTGAAGAACGAGAAAGTAGGATGAAAAAAATTGGGAAAGACAAAATTCACCCATACTTTATTGAAAACAGAAAAGCCAATGCATGAAGAGTGGCCTGTCATTGATATAAAATCGCCCATAAAAACTTATCATAAAACGGTAGAGATGACATTGCTGGAAATTAGAAAAGCATATGAGATGGACTTGAAACAAAACTTTAGAAACATGATTTTTGAGGAAATTAATGCACCTCACATACATGCACGAACGTTGGTTTGGATACTCAGTATAGTGTTGGCAAACAATGAGAAATTGGTATTGCCAATAAGGAAAAAAGAAAGAAAAAGCATGGCAAAGAACAAGCGCTATGAAATAGCAATATCACCAATACCTAGCAACATAAAGCAATGGTTGTTGCAGCACGTCGATATATTATCATTATCACCAACCAAGAAGATACAACAAAAGTTTGAAAAATACTATGTATGCTTATTAATGCAGCAACACACACTGGGGAGACCAAGTATAATAGAACTTGCCAATAAAACAGGAATATGTCCTGCTGAAATAGACATAGTAAGCGACGAAGCAAAGAAATTCATGTGGGGAGCTACTTCAAATACGAAATTGAGAGCAATTAAACAACAACTGTGGATGACAACTAGAAACTTGATAAGACGAGAGAGCACTAACACAATGGAAACAATCCAGAAGATAGCAGCAAAAGAAGTGAACAAGTTCATAACAAATGAAATGAGGAAATACATCCGAGAATACCCACAATGCGCTTACACAAAGATAATTAAAAAATCGGAAGTCATGCACAAAGAAGGGGAAAACAGACCAATCAAAATTATAGAGATGGTCAGCAAGTCGCAAGAAGAAATAAAAATGGAAGAGATACTGCTACAATCAAATACAATTGCGCTAACGCTGAACACACAGAGAGAGATAGATAAAGTAAATTTGGAAAAGTGGGGCGAAAAAGAGCTGAGTGAAATATCTTGGGTTGACACAGATGACAAACATCTCTTGGTAGAAATAACAGTATGAAGAGAAAAAACTGATAACATTGTACAAAGAATATACAGCAAAGTATATGAGAGAGAAACGAAGTTGATGATAAAAATATTGTGTACCAAAGCATTTACAAAACAGGAGATTAACCAAATGTTACAACCAAACAATCAGTTGGCCTTCGATATCAAAATCATTGAGGTCTACATACGAATTTTTCTATCCTAATACGACAGTGTGGCCAGAACTGGCACATACTAGTAGAGTAGACGCCATGATGATGGTCATGATAGCGATTAAGGGCTTGAAACTATATGAAAAGTATTACGAAGAATTCAGTGGTAAGCTAAATGAACTGAGGAGCATGTGCATGATTTCAAACAAGTTGAAAAATCCTATGTTCTTAAGACATAAGAAACTGGTGACAACAGAAAAAGAGGTTGTGCTGAAGCTTACAAAAGATGAGAAGTTCGAGAAAACAGAGTGGGAGATGCAAGATGCTAACGACATGATAAAACAAGCTGTTGAGATGGTCCATGGAGAAAAAGTTGTGATCCTTAATTAGCTGTGCTGGAGGGGGAGTGTAATGTAATCCAATCATGTGTGGTCAAGTTAAGAAAAATAGAGGAAGAAACTAAGACTGAATATTAAAATAAATATTAATTGTATAACACATGATAATGATTAATTAATTATTTGTAAAATTGTAGTGCAGTAATTTTTGATATTAATTCATTTGGCAAAAAAGTAATAGACCAAAATCACAAATGCTAATTAAGGCAGAAGTGCGTCATTGGCAGACGAAAGAAAATCAAAGAATTAGAAATTGTGAACAACTTAGATTAGCAGGTACTAGTCAAATATTTGACTGTTTATTATTTTTCACTATAAAAATTGTGTGATTGATCATTTTGGTGATGAATTGAATTTACTGGAGTTACTTTGCTTTTCTGTGTCAGGTTATTTTATTAATTATAATGGAAAGCTAAACATTCGAGCACTCGGGTATTCTAGACAGTGGTTCATGACTTCATTTAATGGGAGCATCATTGATAGCCTGTGCTTACCCAATGTGCTCTTAAGTTAGGTATAAGGATAGGGGTTTTTACTTGTATTAGCTTTCCTATCGTTCATTGTTCATATTATTGCATTTATTACATCATGCTATTACATATAGCCCTCATAGGAAGTTACAAAATTAGTTTGTATTATCTTGTATGGAGTACATTATGTATAGTTACTAGTAGACTGAAGGAACATTGATTTTCCCTTTTTATCATGACCATATTGGTTGTTCACATGTATCTTAGGTTAACATGTAATTATTTATATGTAAGGATATTACATGTAAAGAAACATAACAAGCTAATGCATTCTGGTTGCGAGCTTCCCTTATATTACAAACTCGTTGATAACAAGAACAATCAATGCACTAAATTAGTAAGGTATCAAACATTGTCACTATCGTATTCATGCACACTATTTCACAGCACTGAGTCATTAGAGTTGTGGTTGGTGTTTCTCTCGATGTTTAAGTGAAGGATGGAAATACTTGTTGTAGCATAATTCTTCGATTCCTCTTTTGTGCTTTGCTTCAGGTTGGGTAGATTACCCTGTACATTGTACCATCTATCTCGTGTCTTGTATCTAAAAGGATAGTTGTGAGTTTCTTATCAATGTTAGTTGATCAGATATTAATTTAATTAACAAACAACTCAAAGTTAGAACCAAAGAAGAGAGATGGAAATTTGGGATCTGTCACCTACCATACTAGTCAAGGAGGGAAAAATGTCACAGCAGCTCCTAAATTAAGTTAAGCTTTATTAGTGGGAAGGTTGGCAAGATTCTACATGGCGACCATGACAGGCGCCTGACAGCGCAAAGGAAGATTTGAGTTAAGATAGTTGTTTCTTCTTGAATCACTCGAATTGGAGGAAAACCAAAAAAAGAAAAGGATTGGAATTTTGGAATTGATGGAAATAAGTCATCAGTGATACCTAGGAAAGAAAAAGAGGGAATGAACAATTAATACCATACTAGAGCACAAAAACGGAAGAAGTGATCAACCAGAAGAATACTCAAAGCTAAAAGAAAAAATGGTTCATTCGAAGAAAAAGACTAAGACTAAACCCAGAACTCAAAAAACTCCTCAGACGAGGAATACACCCGAAAACCCAGAAGTAAATATGTCCCCAGCTGAAAGTGAACAATCCCCAACAGAACAAGTACTGCAACCAGCAGAATTAACTAACGATCTCACTGTAATCCAGTTGATGGAAGTTATTGAGAATACTACAAAGGAAAGACAACAGTTGACAAAACAAATTGAACAATTAACAGAAAGAATGAGAGAAGTCGAAATGAAACATGCCGAAAAAGAAAGGTTGATAGACGAAATTAAGGAAGACACAAGTCTTTGATTAACAGAACAAAGAAATTTGTTTCAGCAACAAATTGAACAGTTGACAGAAGTAAATAAGGAGATAAAACTGCAAAGCGATCGCCTACAGAAAATGATGACAGAGTTACATGAAGAAAATGTAAGTCTACGAGAGGAGAATATAGTTAAGCAACTAGAAATCGATAACCTAAAAGATGAATTGCGGCTAATCGAATTAAAGAAAGGTGAAGTGAAAACAATAGAAAATATTGTAGTGGAAAAACCGCATGAACTAAATACAGCAGTACCACAGGTAGAATCAATGATAGAGGATTACAAAACTGCACAAAATGAAGAAGAATTCATAAAGAAATTAGTGGAGAACATAATGAGACAAGTCAAAAAGAATTGTGAGAACCCAATTGAAAGTAAACCAATATTCCAAAACACTATATTATCAGAGGAGGATGATAATGACACATTGGTATGTAAGGCAATACTACCTAAATTTACAGGAAGAGTTGATAATTATTCACCTACATTTAATGAATGGCTGGAAATTTTTGAAATGAGTATGAAAGAAAGAGAGCAGTGGCGAGATTCGCGCTATACTTAACTGTTGCAGCATATCAGCATTATTTGGTATTGGAAACACAAACAAAAATGGACTACAAAAAGTTGGTAGGGAATATCAACAGTACTACAATGATGAAAGCTTTAAGAGTCAATATAGAATGTTGTTGAATGGAATGAAGATGAACACTAGGGACGACTTATGAAATTATATGTCTCAAGTAGAGAGGTTACTGAAACTTAGTTCTAGAGAACAAAGGTATTCAAAATACGATTTATTTGCACATATTAGCAAAGGGTTACCAGAGGCGATTNTTCCTGCGCATACTCAGCTACCCAATCCCATTGTTTAGTGTTTACGTTTTTGTTCTGCCTTGACAGGTGTATTGCGTATTATTATTCTATCTGCATAAATAGAGAACTAGTGTGCGCAAATGGCTAATAAATTGTTTTGGTTCAATACCTAGTTTATTCTTGCTCTCATATATGCTCTGTATTCAGATGGCCATGAACAGCTAAACTTTCTACGAAGCTGAGGGGGAGTAAGCAGAGTGCGTATTCAGATGTAGGACGTCCTCGACTGTCTATGCAAGCTGCTAAAGCCCATTCAGTTTTGGGGTTTAGTTGATCCAGACATTCGTACATTCTAGGTGGAAGCTATGTTGTCTCACTTCGGCAATAATCGCCATGTATTCTTATATGTAACTGGAGTTCATATTCACATTAGTCATTATAGTCTATTATACTTGTTTACTACTCTAAATTGTTTATGCCAAAGCAGTTCTATAGGATGTTTTACCTGAATGAGAATGGATACTATGCTATCACTATGTTTTTGCCCATGCTTAGAGCCAACTATGATAATGCTAGATGGTGACACTCATACATCTAAAGAACGCTCTATTGCTCTTATAACTTGGACACCTTATCAAAATCGTAAGTTTTACTATGTTTGCCAAGCCCTACCACCTGTCATGTCGAACTGTACTACAGTTTGAATAATCAAAACACTTTTTACTGAATGGAATCTTAAGCATAGTCGTATTACAATGGAAACCTACAAATGTTTACTGCCACTAACCTCCTTCTTTCTTAGCTTATATACTAAAATGGTGAATTATATTATATCAAGCTTGAAAACTTTGAATAAAACTGAATTAATGGAAATTATTATGGATCAAACAGACCATATAAATGATCTTGAAAGTAGAATGGCAACACTAGAAAGCCAACTGACACTAATTGCGTCTTCCCAACCTGCATCCACTAATGTAACACAGAAAAAATTCTCAAACTTGGAAGCATCAATAAGAGAAAACTTAAGCATCTTCAAGACGAACATCTTAGAAACAATCACAAAGCTCATGCAACCAACAGCCACGAAATCCCAACTATTACCACACACAGTCGCAGCCACCACCAAGCCCGCCCCCAACAAGACCAGCCTCACTGCTGCCTGCGCCCACAACACCAGCATTTATTGAAGCAACTCTTAGCACCAAGTCTAAGAAATGTGCATCCCTGTTACCAGACATGCCTCTGAAAACAGACCTCAAACTCCATAAGATGCCACAACCATTCACAGGCAAATTCAACATAAAGGGCCAAACCTTTCAGGAATGGATAATCCTCTTTGAGATATACCTAGTGCAACAAAACAGCACAAAACAAAATGGACCCACTCAGATGCCACTCTTTTCAAAAGACAGAGCTCTACAGGTTTACCTCAACTTGAACACAAACACAAAAACTGATTATGACAAACTTGTCACAGCCATGAATGACCAATTCAACTAGAAAACATTATTGGAATCAACTGTACACATGTTGCCTAGAGAAAAATGAAGATGTAATGAGCTACATTTACAAAGTTGATAGACTATTATGCTTATCACAAGAAGAACACAGATACTATCCACAGGATTTGTACTCATAGATCCATGCAGGTCTACCTCAAGCAATGAAATTAAGATTCAAGAACAAATGCAACATAGATGAAGACATTGATACACTCATAAAGAAAGCTGTAAACATTCAACTAACTCTTGAAAACAATGAAAGAGTAAACAGACAATGAGGACTGCAACAAACAACCTCATACCAACCATGGTGCATGCCTGCTAAAAACGACGAACTACAAAAGGCTATAGCAGAAAAACCTGAAAACTTTTCATTTGTTAAGTGCAAAAAATGTGGTGAGAAGGGCCACCTAAAGCCTGATTGCAAGAAAATCATATACCTTATCAACAAAGATCTTGAACACCATGAACAAACAGATTCTAATGACAAAGATTTAAATGAATAAGGGCGCCAGCCCAAAACTGAGTGAAAGTGCTACTGATTGTAACAGATCTACTCCAAAGAAACTTGATCCCTATAACAATTAACAACTATAATATCAAGGCTACCATTGACACTGGTGCCTCAATCACAATCATGGTTGACACCTGTGCTCAAACTATTGAATGGAATAGAGAAGACATAATAACCAATGATACAAGACTAATAAGTGCCTCAGGAGATTACGTCAATATCAAAGGCACCATAAAGAATGCAAGAATAACTATCAACAATGTAAAACTTGAACAGGATATCCACATCATAGATATTATGAACCAGACTTTACCATATGAAATGATAATTGGAAGAGATTTCTTATCTGAATACAACTGCCTCATTGGCTATTTTAACAAGACACTTACTATACAAGAAGATAAAAACATATCAGTACTGCTAGCCACCAAAGGCATGAACACTTTGGAATTCTCATTAACCAAAAATTTAAGATTAGAGCCTTTTCATTGGCAAATAGCAAAGATAAAACTCAACAAGCACTACAAAGGAGATGCAGTCATTACCAACATTTATGACATTTTCAATTCATACCACAATGTCAGTATGAAAAGTTACCTGATATAAACACCAACAGAAATGGCCACCCAATAAAACCAATACTATCAATATACATCAAAGAAAAATAACAGCAGAAGAAATAACCAAGGCTCAGGCCAACAAGAAAATCTTATGTCAAATCATTCAATGACTCCACAATCCCACATTCATTATGGACAGTATGGCAAACCAATACTATCAGAAACATAAATGGAAACTCACTGAGTCTAACATCTTATACACTGCAGCAACAACCTGTAACCTCATTGCTCTACCTGAATACTACAAACAGGACATCATAAAGAAAGTCCACAAACAAGGACATAAAGGAGTCTATCAAACTGAACTTACAATCCACGAAAACTTTGTTACAAAATACCTACATCCAGCAATAGAAGAGATTATAAATAAATAAGGGATAAGGAAGGAGTTAAAGATTCCTACTTTTCATGCCTCATTCCCTTTCATGGGTGGCAGTTTATTAATACTTAGCTGCATTCCTTACCTGAAGGCTTTATGAATTACAATGGCCTTATCTCTTACTGAGACTGGAAGTTCTAGTGTTAAGGTTAGGGTCATGTATTCTGTCAGCTCTGTTACTATTTAATACTTTGATTGTCCCTGTCATTCAATGCACTTGATGCTCAATTGCTCAAATCTGTTTTTGCTGCATGATGGGAATTGTCAATGTTCAAGATATGTATGATAGATGGTGATGTATTATGGAATTGTATTGAAACATGGTTATTCCAAAATTAACTGTAAAATCTGCACAAAAACTAAAATACACAGTTGAAATTATTTGTTAGCATTGCATAGTTGATTATACATGTCCTACTTTGCATTTTTAATCTGTCCTGCCTCTTCATAAGCACACTCTCATTTAGTTAAGAATATTTGATGACAATTTTTTTCTGTTCTTCTATTTCTTCAGGTTGACTTTAGTTAAAAAAGGTGCAATTGTAACTATTGCTCACCATCTCCAATCCTAAAAAACAACTTTTCTGTGAACAATATAAATATTCCAATAGTGAGATTTTGGCAAATGTGAGAAAATAAATCCTTGAAGTAATTGGAAAAAAATGGGATCTCAGAAGTCAACAGGATTAGTTTGTAAGAGGGCATACTTTTTTGGTGTGATTCAAATTTTATTTACAGTAGCCCCCACTATACAAAATTTTATTCAATATTTGTTAGCCTCTAGTGTATGAATTTGTAGTGCCAATGAAATATAAAACTATTGAATTCAAATTGCTGTAATTTTACCTCCATTTCTGCTCAAAGTCAAACATTACCATTACTCATTATGGAAGCTGTCAGAGTCACATAGTTCAATAACCTATTTTGGCATCAATTTTGTGAACAACAGAGTAGTAATAGTGAAATCTTATCCCATTCATATAATAGTTTTAAATATTAGTCTTTAAAAAATTTGGAAACAAATGTTTCTGAATATTTAAGCTTAACAATAAAAAATATATATTTGTTTCATTTTTTTTGCAAAATCTTCAGGCTTACAAATAAATAGCCAAAGCTAATGGCTGATCCAGCTTATAACTGGGGTTGGCAGTTGTATATTTTTGAGTGGGTTCAATATCTTTTTTGTCAAAATTCTCTGATTTGTTTTGGTTCAGTTTGTTTGAAAAAAATGAACAGAAAAATAAATGCAGCAACAATTTTTCTACATAAACTTGATTTGTAACAAAATATAGTTCAATATTAAACATGCCATAGCTTAAAATACATAATTTCCCCTTGCTTTTCTGACAACAATTCAATATTTCACAACAAATTTTGAAAATGAAATTTCATTAATGGTACATGAAGCAGATAGTAATACTGTGTGGAAAGAGAAAAGTTAAAGGTGTAACAGTGTAATAGAATGTAATCTTGTCTTTGACCAGCATACTGAGAGGTCTATTTTGTGGTGAAAATGAAAAGTCAGAAAACATTAATTGGATTCTTTAGTAAAAACAAAACAAAAATACCAGATTGCAAAAAAAGCCCAACAAAAGTAGTGAAATGCACACTAGTGAACCCTCTCTGTCAGCATTTTCACCTCTTGACACAATTTCTGCCACCTCTCATCAATGTTCATTCCCTTTTGTAACTAATTATTGGGTGTGGTGATGAGAACTGAGAACTCATATTGAAACATGTAGAAAGAATCTCAAAATGACCTCATTAAAGTCAGGCACACCAGAGAAGAATGAAAGCACAGATACAAACAAGATATAAGCAGAAAACTGTGGCAGTGAAGAGGGCAATAATTGGCTAAGGAGGGCAGGACTAAAGAGAGAAACAGTAGGATTGTTAATGGCATAAAGGAGCAAGCAATTAGAATCAGCTAGGTAAAGAAACATAGGAACAGTAGATTGGATATAAGTGATAAGTGTAGGCTATGTAGGTCATCTGATAGCAGGGTGTGAGAAGTTGGCAAACAGTGAGTATACGCCCAAGCACAAGAAGGTGGGAAGAATGGGGCAGGGGGCTTGAGCAGTTAGCATAGGCTAGAAGCTGGAAACAAGTGGTTTGAACATAAGCCACAGGAACCCATAGAGAATGAGAAGCTTAAGATACTGTGGGTCTTCAACATACAGTTGAGAAAGGGGATAAAAGCACAGTAGCCAGACATAATAGTTCTGCCATGCAAATGGTAAATACCCCATGTAGGTTCAAGGTAGTTGCCTGTGTTGTTGGGGATGCACTGTGTGAGGATCTGGTCTCATCCACCAGTTTTGGTTTAGCATATATAGGCATTTGTTTCATTAGATACACACAATAGAATATTTTATTATTCTAATTAAGTTCTTTACATGGTGACAGATGTCATTTGAATCATTAAAACCTGAAACCCTAGATATTGACAACCTTAACATATCCCCAGAATGGAATAAATGGAAGTGTGACTTTTTGTTATTCATTGAAGCAATTGAAGCAGATGAGAAATCTAACAAAGTAAAAATCAGAATATTCCTTAGATGCATTGGAAATGAGGCAAACAAAGTTTTTAACAATTTTTGTTGGGAAGCTGGAGAAGATCAAACTGAATTTGGGCACATGTTAAAAAAATTTAATGACTATTTTTCTCACTGTAGTAATGAAGTGTTTGAAAGATTTCAGTTTTATAAACTTTTCAAGGCAGACATGAAAATCAATAGCTATTTAAATCTGTTAGGAACAAAAGCAAAGAATTGTAACTTTGGTCTATTGGAAGACAGTTTAGTTCATGATCACATCATACTATCAACACAAGATGAGAGACTTTAAGAAAGACTGTTGTGAGAGCCAAATATTGATTTGCATAAGACAATACAATTTTGTAGGGCAGCAGAAGAATCTCTTGGGCAAATCAAACTTATCAACAATAATAATGAGGAGGAAAATCCTCAAATAAAAACAGAGATTGATCAAGTATGTAGAAGGAGAAATCAATTCAAGAAAATCACTGAAAGTAATGAATATGAATGTCACCAATGTGGCAGAATCCATAAACCAAGGAATTGTCCAGCATATGGACAAAGTTTTAGGAAATGCAGAAAGCCTAACAATTTTGCTCATAAGTGTAGCCTAACAATTTTGCTCATAAGTGTAGAGCACATCTACAAATATGTAGTTATCAGCAGCAAACTAGCCATTAAGTCAACAATATTAATGAAATAGACAGTGACAGTTCTTCAGCAGCCAAATACAAATGTGATGAAATTAAACATGTGGAGCACCATGAGCTAATAACCACAATCCAAGTGTTTGGCCCGTAAGTTAAGGGTGGACTCTGGGGCACAATGCAATGTGTTACCTATACAAACACTAAGGGCACTTGAAAGACAAGTTAATCAAAAATTGAAAATATCCAGGAGCAGAGGAGAGCTAAGTGGGTACAGGGGAAAAAAAAACCTATTATTTGTGAAATAAAGCTACCAGCTGTGATTGGAAAAACATGAATGCAGACAAATGTGAAGTTTTTGGTTGTATCTACTGAAACAAAGCCCATTCTTGGTCTTGAAATATCACAGGAATTCTTGGTGTGAGATTTAAGGACTCCAAGGAACAGGAAGTACACACATTGAGAAAAAGTCATGACCACTTTCACAGAGGGCCTGGGAAGCTCCATTAAGACAACTCTCAGCTACCAGGCCTTATGATGTTGATGATTATGTAAGAAAGCTTCTTTTAAAGTACAATGATGTATTCACTGGATATGGTTGTGTTGATCATATTTACAAAATACCTCTTCAACCAAATGCAAAGCCTGTCATGCATCCTCCAAGATGTTACCAAATAGCAATTATCCCAAAGCTTAAAAAAAGCTTTAAGAACTGGAAGAATCTGGAATAATTTCTAAATTAGATGAACCCACTAGCTGGGTTGGAAGTATGGTGGTCATAGAAAAACCAATTCTGATTTAAGATTAACTTTTGATAATAAGATCCTAAATAAAGAAATTGTTAGAGAATATCACTATCCACCTTCAACCCCAAGGCTATGAGAATTTTTTAATGGAAAGTGCTACTTCACAGTGGTAGACCTCTCCAACTGTTGCTGGCATATACTGCTATCAAAATCTTCAACAAAATTATGCATGTTTAATACACCATTTGGTAGGTACCACTGGATTAGCATCTGCTGCAGATAAATCACAATCAATGATTGACTAAAATTTTGGAAATATATTAAATGTCATGGCTATTCATGATGATATATGTATCACTACATCTATGAAAGAAGAACACATGTCAACATTAAAGGCTGTTTTGCCTCATGCTAGATCTAGAAATATGAAGTTTAACAAATGCAAACTTCAACTAATGGCAGATGAAATAAAATGTATGGGATTCATTGTGAACAAAAATGGATTCCAATCAAATCCACAGAAAGTAGAAACCATCTGAAAGTTCTCAAAACCAACTGATAGAAGATCCTTGCAAAGATTACTTGGTATGACAAACTATTTATTGCAATTCATTCCAAAATATTCCAGCATCACTGCTCCATTAAGAAACTTGCTAAAAAAAGGATAGCCAATTGCAATGGAATGGTCAACAACATTTGGAGTTTGATCATGTCATTCAATGCCTTAAATTAAAACCTGTATTACACCATTTCAATAACATGCTGCTGATAATGCTTCAGACAGATGCCTCCAATTTTGCTTTAGGAGCTTGCTTAATTCAGAGTGCACAACCAGTAGCATATTTGGCAAGGGCTATGACGAACTGCAAAAAGAACTACTCCCAAATAGAAAAGGAGTTATTGGCCATAACATATGCGTGCACACACTTTCATCAGTATGCGTACGGACGAGAAGTAAATGTGGAAACAGACAACAAGCCTTTAGAAAATTTGCAGCACAAACCTCTTACAGTTGCCCACCAAGAATACAGTGATTGTTGGTAGTTCTGCAAAGGTATCCTGCTCTTACACTAACATACAAACCAGGGCGTCAATTACAATTAGCAGATACATTGTCAAGATTAAACCTTCCTCCTGAAAGGTCAAGTAAGGTTGAGATGCAGTTGTCAGTTGCAGTTCACACAATAGAAATCCCTGATGAAATCAACAAGTCGAAACTTAGGAAAGAGATCTCTCAAGATCAAATTGCAGTAAAGGTTATGAAATTTATCAGAACATCATGGCTGCAAAGACAGCAATTAGAAGAGGTAGAATTAAAGAACATAGAAAAGATCAAACATGAAATGCAATTCATAATGATTTATTAATGCAGCACAACCAAGTGTATATTCTGAAATCATGTAGAAGACAGCTTCTCAATGAAATTTATGGATCACATTTGGGAATAAACAAAATTAAAACATATGCATAACAGTTTTTCTTTTGGCTGAAAGTATTAGAAGATATTGAAAGCATATAACAAAATGCACAGTTTGCAAAATGCACCAAGCAGCAAATAAAAGGGAGCCAATCATATATCATTAATGTCCAAGAGTGCCATTTTATAAAATAGCCATAGATATCACCCAGGTTGAATCAAAGATCTTCTTGATTTGCATAGACATCTACTCATGATTTTTACAATGGTACAGACTTGCATCCAAAACAGCATTAGCAGTTACTAAGAAGATTATAGAGATGATGTTGCAACACAAGATACCTAATGAAATCATTGCAGATAATAACCCATTTGGTTCTGCAGAGCTTAGACAATTTTCAAAGAAATACAGAGTTAAGCTGACTCTAAGTAGTCCCCACTTCCCATAGTCTAATGGAATGGCAGAGCATGCTGTAAGAACATTTAAGTAAATGTATAATAAAGGTCCTGATTATAGACTTTCAATACTACAGTACAATAATACACTGCTTAGTTTTAGCCTGCTCAACTGTTTTTAGTCATATCTTAAGAACCAGCAACATTATACCCAAAAAGTTGTTAAAACCAAAGATGATATCCCAGAAGAAGTTTATGGACAATGAACAAAGATACGAAGAAAGTCAAGAGAAGCATTATGCACTAAGATCTTATCTGATAAAAGTAGGATCAAAAATTATAAGAACAACTCAACATCACCTGATACTACTAAGTTCAGAAGGAAGAAGTGTCTGTGATTGGAGAGACTTTGAAATACCTCTACCATTGTCAGAGGAGGGAACCTCTAATGAAAGTCTACCACAAAGCACTCGCCAACCCAATGAAATCCTATCACAAAATATTTGCACAAAGAGGCAAACTAGGAATAGACAACCTCCTCAATTTTATGGATGCCCAGTCAACTTGAACCAAAGATTTGCCTGATCAATCTGGAAAGGAGAGATGTGCCATGCAAATGGTAAACACCATGCATAGGTGCAAGGTAGTTGCCTGTGTTGTCAGGGATGTGCTGCATGAGGATCTGGTCTCCTCCACCAGTTGTGGTTTAGCATACATAGGCAATTGCTACATTAGGTGCACACAAAAAATTATTTTATTTTTCTAAATAAGATAAAGAGGAAAAATTGGGTATAGTTATAGACATAGCTGTACCAAAGGATAGAATGTAGAAAGTAAGGAGAGAGAAAGAGAAGATAGACAAGTACAGGGAGTTATCAGATAAAATAGAAAGGCTGTGGAAGTTAAATAGGGTCAAATTAGTCCTGGTAATCATAGGAGCACTAGGAGCAGTGAGTAAGAAGCAAAAAGATACTTGGAGGAGTTGAGATTGCTGAAGTGGGGATTTGATATAGTACAGAATGCAGCACTGTTAGGAACAGCTAGAGTCCTGAGGAAAGCTCTTAGACTCCCTGAGAACTAGTGAGTTTCCTGAGCTGAAATGGATACCAGCATGAAACTGTGACAAAGTAATGAAATAATAATAATAATAGGCCCAAGCAACCAAGGGGCAAAAGGCTAGACTGGGACCTTCAATGAAAGAAAAGGCCTTCAGTCACTGGTAGGCCTTAAATGGTCAGATTGTGTGAAAATCTCCAGTCAGCATGCAGACTCCACAATCAGGAGTGTGGACTTGAGAAGTGGCAGTATAGGATCCACACAGACCAATGAACAATAGCACAAGTGGACAGATGAGCAGAACAGGATAACATTGGAGTGTTAGAGAAGAAGCAGACAAGATGAGAGGCATTATAGGAAAAGAATGTTGGAAGAATTGACAAAAGAGGAAACAGGATTAGAAATAGAGCAGAGGCTTGCAGGTCATGCCAGAAAGTTGAAGCTGGATGAGAATAAGGGAAGAAGTAGAGCTGAACACATGAAGCAAAAAGAAAATGAAGTGGCAGATGTAGTAGCAGAAGTAGTGATAGAAACAGCAGAAACCACAGCTGTAGAAACAGAGGCAGTGATCAAGGAAATGATGAAGCAAGAAATATAAGACAGAAGTAGGTTGCCAGTACCAACAGGCATTAAGAGAATCAAGTTAGCAGTAGAAACAGCAAAGGTTAACAAAGTATTTGAAGAGATAGATGCTATGATTGTAACAGAGATAAACAGATTAGTGTATGCAGGCTCATGGGAGGTGCTGAAGAATGTCAGCATGGACATGAAAAATAAAAGACAACAAGAAGATAAGGGAGACAGAAAGCCACCATGGGAGAGAAGAATTGAGAATAACACAGCAAAGATTAGGCAGCAAATAGGGAAGATCGGGGCAAGTAAGGTGATACAACAAAGGTGCAGGGTAGGTAAGGGGAAGACTTTAGAAACTGCAAGAGAACAACTTAAGCAGAAATTAATTGCAGAAGCTTAGAAACTGAGAAAATATAGGGCAAGAGCAAAGCAGGCAAGAGACAATGTGAAGTTCGAAAAGAGAAAAGGCCACAGCTAAAGCAAGTGAGGATGCACTTAGGTTCTGGGAGAATATATGGGGAAGTGTGGGACCAGAGATATAGAGTGTGCAGATTCAGAAGGAATTCAGGCAAGAAGAAGAAGTAATCATAACTGCAAGCCTAAAAGAGGCTCTAAAAAAGATGAAGAACTTGAAGGCATCAGACAGTGATTAGGTACATGGGTATTGGCTGAAGAAGTTCACAAGTGTTCATGAGAGACTAGCAGTAGCAATGGAGGAGTGTGTGGTGAGTGGGTGGCTGGAGTGGATGGTAGTGGGAAGGACATTTCTGATACAAAAGGACCCAAAGAAAGGTAGTGAGGCAAGCAACTTCAGGCCAATAACATGTCTACCAAACACTTGAAAATTGCTACCTTCTGTGATTTCAAGTAGGCTGGCATGTTACTTAGAATAGAACAGGTTGATACTGGATGAGCATAAGGGATGTAGAACAAAGACAAGAGGATGCAAATATCAGTTGTTGATAGACCAGTCAGTGGTGGAGAATTGTAGAAGAAGGAAGACAAACTTAGCAATGGCATGGATAGACTACAGGAAGGCATATGACAGCATATCACATAGGTGGGTATTGAGGATCCCTACTAGAGGTCACTAAGGATCTAAGGAAGATAAGAACTGAGAGTGAAGGAAAGAAGGTATACCAGAGTAGGATGAAATCAGAGAGACAAACAAGGTATAGGCAGAAGTCAATGCATGGAGAATACTGGAGGAACACGGAAATGTGTGACAGAGAAAAGAGCAACAAGTGGTTAAGGAAGGCAGGACTAAAAAGAGAAACAGAAGCACTGATAATGGCAGCACAGGAGCAAGCAATAAGAACAAACTGGGTGAAGAAGCATATAGGCAGAAGAGTAGAAGTAACTGATAAGAATAGGCTATGTAAGAACAAGGTGGATCATCCGATAGCAGGATTTGAAAAGTTGGCACAGAATGAGCATAAATTCAGGCATAACAAGGTGGGAAGAATGGTGCACTGGAGTTTGAGCAGGCAGCATGGATTTTGAAGCAGGGCGTCATAGAAAATGAGAAGGCTAAGATATTGTAGCATAATCCAAAGCATAATGCATCTTGAAGATGAAAAGGATGGATGATTAGTCAGAACTAAGATCGAATAATTATTTAGTGATTAAAAACAATTTAGATTTATATATCATCATTATGTTTGTAATATGCAACCAAGAAACAATATAGCAAATTTGTACTTGCATTTTGGCAGACTAACAAATTCAAATTTTGAATGACAGGTACTTTTTGAATTGTACTATAAATAGAGCAGAAATTAATTTGGAAACTGTTTAAGGTAATTCTTCAAAAATCTATCTTTAGATTTCATTCGGTTTGCTTATTTCTAAGTCATGTTTAGCTAAATGGTAGATGCATTAGTAGTGGCTTGGGTACATATCAGGAGTGATTTGAGCATGTATTGTTATCCAAATGTAAGGTAGGAAGCTGCAAGTAAATATTTACTTTATTCATCTATATTAATTAAAGCCAATAGTTTTTGGTAATGGCTGAAGTAATATTTATTAAGCAGCTAGTAACATTGCCAGGTTGCAAAGTACAAAATTACACATTACAAATTGAGCTTAAGTCAGTTGTATCCAGCCTTGAGGGTTGCACTGAGTTAGGATAGGGAAAACACAAGTTACTTCATTGAGCTGAGATTCAGAACTACTCAATCAACAATGAAGGCAAAGAAATGTGGATTGATTCGGATATCTGAGTTGGCTTGAGGCCATGGTAAAATCATGGAAGGAAACTGCGACAATGTTGTACCTAAATGGTGTTGGATTACTAGAAGTTAATACAAGTTAATAACAATGTACATCCTGTCAGAGTAAAGGAGTAAAATCAGTACATCCCTACCCGTATCTAATGTAACATCCTCCACCTGGCCTATTCTTACAGTGTACTATCGTTAATAGCTATCAATCGATAAATGGCGGGTGAGGATTTACCGATGTAGTAAACCGCCAAACGTTTTCTTCTCTGTTTAACTGATTAGGTAAATTGAATATTAATCATCATTGTTTAGGTGACGAAACCGTATGACGTTTCCTCAGTGAATCATCTTTGGGCTACTGCCCAAAGCCGATCTCCACAACACAGTTCTCCTCCTTCATCAACGATTGACCAAGTCCACTGCACCATCTCAGCTCAATGGGAACTAATTATGTGTACTCTACATTAGCTCAGTGTGTGCACTCATGTCAAGATGTAACTGACTTAAACTCAATTTTGTAAAGTGTTTGTTGAACTGATTAAGTAAAGCAACTGGGCGTTGACACTAACTGCAGTTATTTAATATTAAATTAGCCATTACCGTAAAATTACTGGCTTTAGAAATTAATTAATATGTTGCAGTTTCCTATACTTACATTTAATAACAATACATGTAAAGTCATTTATTCGGTCGATTATAGTCAAGTCTCCTACTATTAATAATAGATATATATTTTCCTAGGGTTCGACTATCCAGTCGTTTCAGGCTTTCATTATTTCATACATGTATAGATCGATAGTCAGACTAAGCAAGAATCGAAAATCTCCTAACCGTAACATAAGTGCGGTTTCACGGGTGGCACAAGGACTCTTCGAATCGCTCCTGTGATGGAATCCAGCCACTACTCGACACAACTTGCTTAGCTGAACATTTTATTAAATATCAAACCAGATAAATGAAGAATGAAAAATAAAATAAACTCCGAAGAATTTATTGTTCATCAAAATTCTCTTAAATTCTAAGCTATTTATTTAAAAGTTTTAAAGTAGCACAAAAGACAGCATTATTAGGAACAGCAAGAGTCCTGAGGAAAGCTCTCAGACTCCCTGAAAACTGGTGAGTTCCTCAAGCTGAGAGGGATACCAGCATGAATCTGTGAGAAGAAATGAAATAATAATAATAATAATAATAATAATAATAATAATTATAATATATTATTTTAAAAACAAAAATCCAAATTTTGCCTTAAATATTTTCCCCTAATTATTTTTTTTGATTAGGTGTACTTGTATGTACAATACATAGGTACACAATTTTATTCTATTTAAAATTTTTTATTAAATCTGTATTCTAATTGAAATATATTTGCTAATAAACACATTTATTTCAAGTAATTAAAGTGAATTTTTACAAATTTCTATACACAATCAGTTTCTTGACCTCACCTTATTTGCAAATTGCTTATTAACAAATACAACTTTGTTTTTTTCATAATATTCAATTCCGAATGTCATTTTCAATATTTCATTGAGAATAATTAACATAAAGGATTGTAGGGAAATAGTCAGTGACGCTGTTTCAAACGAAGAATCTTCACAAGCCCTACTAAAATTACCAAAATTTTGCGAACAAATTGAGTTCATACAAAACTCTATGAATTCAGTTCTACACATCATAAATTTTGCTTAAATAAATTGTCATTCATTAAAATAGATTTAAGTGAGCGTTGCTAAATTTTAAGTTATTGTTGAAATGTCTTAATGCGAACTCTGAGAGAGATGTAAGTACAATTATATGTAATATTGAAAACGATTGGCAAGCTACGATTAGTTTTCCATTAAGCAATTTCATGCATAAATAACAGATGTGACTCATATTCCGTTATATACATATATATATATATATATATATATATATATATATAGCTGTTAATTTTCCCTTACCCGAGTCTGCCCGTGTCCGTAATAATTGTACTTGAACCCCAAAATATCTATACAATATTGCGAGTACTAGTCAAGGTTACGGAATGTATTCCTAATTTAATCATATTACAATAATAAAGTGAATCCAGTTTCAACGAATTGCCAAAAGTTTCTAGAAATAATGTTACTTGCACTACTGACTGTTCGCTCAACCCTATTTTGAGTAGTGGAAATGCAGTGGTATGCACTCACTAATTGATAAGAAGTCATCCCACCAAATCGTGATTTAGGATGAAAATAAAATATGGGAGAATTCTCTCTCCATGTTTTCATCCTTTAGAAACCTTATTTAGTAAGCTATAAGCGTTTAAAAATAATTTATAGAAATCATCAAAAATTGTAAAAAATTCCTCACAGTTTAAGGTTAGGCTTAATATATAAAGCTCTTTAGAAAGTTCTTCCCAATAAATTTATAAAAATTCAACCCTAGGCGAACTTTCTTCGATATTGTGGAAAAATAAGCCTATTATCTCATTCAAATACTCTTACATAGACTACATTTTGGATGCGCATTAAATTAAGGAGGCTACCAAAAATGTGAAATATATTTTTATTCTTCTAGGGATATTATCTACGTTATAATAGTAAAACAAGAGAATAGAGAAACACAACTATATATACATAGTGATGTTCTAGTCCGTTCAAATTTAAATTTTCTATTATAAAGTAACGCAAAAAAAGATAATGAGAAAAACTAAGCTATATTAATATAATCAGTATACATTAGGAATTCATTACTTATATGTGTGCTCAATGTGATTCAATCACCCTATGCAGACGAACGTATACAGAATAAGCTGTATTTCTCAACATTTCTAATGGGATTGAATCAATTTCTTTTCCAATTGCTACCTTAGAATCCCCCAAACTAAAAATTTCTCTTCTGTATACTTTTTAATTTAGATAGTCGGCCACCACTCAGAAGAATTGACAACTTGGTAATTTGATACATTCGACATGGCATGTAGAATTTGTACTTATATCAAACCAATGCACAACATTGATATTATTTAACAGCAAGTGCAGTCAAGGGGAAGGACAGAGCATAGTGGACACAAAGTTGAAGAAATGAAATTAGGAAGCAAAAGATTAGAAATAAAAGAAAAATTTTAAAAATTCATATTTAACATAAATAAAGCTCTCTTTGGGAAATTTTATTTTTGGATTTACAGTTTTTCGAAAGATAACATTTTTTTTCACCAAGGGAAATAATACAATGCTTGACGAAAACAGCTTAATTGAAATATTACGACTCTGATGTCTTTGAATTCTTCCTTGTTCTGCACTGTAACACTGTATTAACATCTTTTTAAAATTCTGACACAATTAAGTCACTCATGTAGATGAGAAAAAATGATATTAGCAATATTATTACTATTCTAAATATATTTTTAATAATCATAGATATTCTTGAAAGCAAAATATATTTTGAATTAATTATTAAGTTATTTATAATTTCAAGCAATATTTTGAACATACATATTTCTTACACAGGATTGAAAAAATTTGTAAAATTATAATTTTTTTCAATAATATTCAAATTTGTATAAAATTATATATATATATATATATATAT
>CABFPE010000756.1:328993-340559 GCA_900660155.1 Hofstenia miamia
ATATCCAATACTCTGCTAAAGCTCGGCTCGGCTCGGCTCGTTGACAAGTCTGATTATAGTAATAAAGACACTGCTGTAATCAAAGAAAGTAATTTTCGCAAATTACGTGTCATCGGTTTTGTAGATGTAGTGCAATCATATGCGGCTCGTATGTGTAAGCAAGGAAAGCAGTGCTTATCAAAAACTTTTTTAATAACTGAATTTCACTTTTAATTGCATGAATTTATATCTATACAAATGTAAATATCGTGAATTATTAGTTTGCTTTAAAACAGCATTCAATAATCAATCAATACACGTAATATGAATTGAATTAGGAAATAATTCATCACGATTTGCTTTAAAAATCATCGAATGATTGCGCCACAGCAAGCAAATGTCTTAATGCTGTACCCACGCATATCATCGCGCAAAGATTTAGCTAACAAAGCAAGCAGTCCCCTTATTGCTTCACATTACGATATTTCCTTTGTAAGGACACGGTTAGATTTGTGATTGGTCACCCGTGACCAATCACATAGTCTAATTATAGCCTAGAAGAACTCCGCGAAATATTTAATTTTGATGCAATAACTCAAAAGTAAACATGATATTTATTATTTAAATCAATCAGAAATATTTTTACATTCAAGCTGTTCCGGAAACAGAAATATATTTAAGTGAGGCTCCTATCTGGTATATAATTTTTTCACATTCTTTACCTCACGGATTGTTTGTACAATATTCTTAAAAATTAAACGGTAGCTATTTGTTTTCCTTTACAGAATTTACAATATTTATACCAATTGTGAATGAAAGACGAATTTTTTCTATGAAGGTACTACCAATTAATTCAAAAAATCAATTATAACGTGGACATTTTAAGAGTGATATATTTTGAAATAAATTTTAAAAAACTTTCAGCCATTTAAATGTGATCAGCTGCCATTTTCTGCTCTAAATTTCTACTCTACGTCTCTCAATCTTAAAAACTTTGTAATTTATCTCAAGTTTTCTATCATCAACATGTCTTCAATTGTAAAAAATTCTTCTTTAATATTTTGAAATGCACGATTTATTGACTGCCTTACAGACCCATTTGTAAATATTTGAATTAATGCAAACTATTCGATTTTAAGCACTGCTTGCAGTGCGATTATTTTCTGTTTAAAGAAATTCAAATATCCAATTAGAGGTGAAAAGGCTACAGAAATTATTAGGAATTCCTTCTTGAAAATGACGTATTAAATGAACTGCAGGACTGATTTTATCTTTATAATAATATATATTTATTATAAATATATATTTTTCATGATTTATTACTTATACTAATTTGGTTACTAGTAAACATTTGCTTGCCTAGATTTTACCTGCACGACGAGCCACCACTGAGTGCAATGTATATAATAACAGATTCATTATTCCACTGTACACTCTATATGCAAAGTGATATTAATTCTCTGTATTTTCCATTTCAGGAATGCATATATCATAGGAACATTAGTCTAATATCCTCGCTAACGTAGGTGTGACTGTGATAGGTCAAAATTTGTTAACACTTTCTGAACATATTTTTATTTGAATCTCCGTTATAGGAATAGAAATTAACAGAGCATCTTTCCATTTACTGGGATATGTCAGCGTTCTAAATTGTTTCTTGAATGTTGATGCATTAGTTTCACTCATATTTTTAAAGAATATTTTGTGAAACGAGACAATCTAACCATTACTGTATTGTAACATTATTTTCCTAAAACATTTCATCCCTCGCTTTAGAGTATTGCAAAACTTTTCTTTGCATCTTCAGACGTTCAATTTTAACTAAGCTATAAATATGAGTTAGTTTTTTTACTAATGATATGCATAAATTCAATTTATGATGACATGATTAATAACATAACACTTATAATTATTAAATAAATGCTGAATTTTCACAATAATTTCAAGAAATCAGCCTGCACACGATTTTTGAAATAGCTTTGCAACAATATGTAGAATTAAAATATATTTTTAGAAAGTCAACATCTGAAAGAGATTCTCAAAATCGCAGCATGGCGTTGATGTTGACAACTGTTAGCATGTCCTTTCTACTTTTTACTCTCTCTTGTGGACTACTTTTATTTTGGTTTTTCAATTTCAAAGTGGAAACTGATAGGGATGCTGCTTTGGCCAATTTCACTGAAGTTGCATTTGAAATACCAGCCATTTTAAATTCTTCTTGAATTTCATTTTCTTTTATTGTAGTGGAAAGGGCTATAGAGTTGCCTCATCAAAGATGATTGCTTCAACACTAGCATTGTAAAATTTGTGTTATTGATATAATAAATGTGTTTTGAAAATAAGGAAATTATTAAACCAATATATGTTGTGCTTATTTGTGTATTCAATGTAGTAAAGGCATAAATTTAAAGACATTTTTCATTTCAAATTTGTTTTGTAATATAAAACCTTTTCAAAATATTGGTGTTATATAATTACATCAGTCAAAGGCAGTGTTTGAAATATGTGTTTTGTAAAGACTTCTTAAATATAGCTTGTTGAGACTCTTAAATTGTGTAAGAATATTGGATTATTTTCTTTCTGGAGACTAATACCCCGTTTACACGTGACACGAGACATGCATGTCTTGTGTTTTTAATGAGCGAATGTCACGTCTANTGTCATAAGAAGATTTGAAAACTGTAAACAATACAAAAATTTCAATTCTCCACACAAACTATGACGCAAATTAATGAATGCATATTATACCCCGGTTACACGTGACATGAGACATGCATGTCTTGTGTTTTCAACGAGAGAATGTCACGTCTAAACACCCAAAACACGCGACATTCTCTACTTGAGTGGTTGAATGTCGCGTGTTTTGGGTGTTTAGACGTGACATTCTCTCGTTGAAAACACAAGACATGCATGTCTCATGTCACGTGTAACCGGGGTATAATATGCATTCATTAATTTGCGTCATAGTTTGTGTGGAGAATTGAAATTTTTGTATTGTTTACAGTTTTCAAATCTTCTTATGACAGAAGATCATAGTGAAAAGCATTGAAACTTGTGATAATTTTCAAAATATTTATCTTCTGGGCACAGTTTTGCAATTTAAGAAATCCATTTCTTTAAGTGATTAGTCAATTTAAAACCATTAGTGGTAGACAGCAATTCTCTTTCTTAATTCAGTTCAGTTTAAAGTTAAGTTGACATTAATTATTATGAATTACATGGAGTATTACCATGTACTTCAACTTACAGATAAATTGACCTTGGACTGAATTATTGAATAAAGTATGCTCAAAATGAATGACTGTCTTGTTAGACTTATTTTCATAATAAATAACTGGCTCAGTCACTTATCTATGCAAGTATACTTTTAGCAAAGCACTTCAAGCAAAGTTCTAAGTTTTAAAAACGGATCATTCGTGTCACCAAGTCATTTATTTTGCAATTTTGCGAGGTATTGCTAGGTCACTGGGTCAAATCTTATCCAGATTACACGGGTCACATTTTTGCCACCGTTGCAAATGTTTACTTCTCTATCTTACATTCTGTATATGCTTTTTCTGTGCAATTTGGGTTGCTTCCCCATTCATTGACTGGACTTTATAGTGTTACAATTTTTTTTCAATAATTCTTTTTTGATGAGTTACACGCATTTAACTGATTCGCCCCAAATTTCACCGATTAACACCAACTAGATGCTGATGAACAAGTTGTAATTGCCCATTTCATTGCATAAAAATTATATTACCTTTTGTGATATCATAGATCCAGGATACGCTACTGATTATATAAAAATTCGTTTCCATATATTCTCTAATAACATTGACTAAACTATTGCGCATGCACCTCAATCAATTCGCTCAGTTTACATTGGTTTAATCACAGCCTAGCAATTTGAACAGCAAAAAACGTAAAAAAAGGAAGTAGGAATATTGTTTAAAATTTTATCGAATTCTTTAAAATATAGAATATCACAAAATCCTTTAGAAACAAAAAATGGTTCTCCAAATAAGTAAAGAAGTAAAAGCCTAATTGATTTTTGGAAATACAAAATTTTCAAAAAAAGTCTTTAGATCTATATTTGTGCTGTTGTAGGTCTACATTCTGTATTTCAAAGAATTGATTTTGAAATGTAGAAGAATGATTGTTTATCATAAATGGCCTCATTATATTTGAATGTAGTTTCAACAATGATCAAATACGCAAATATTTCAAAAAGCTTAGAAAAGTGTTAAAGTTTATATTTGGTTACTTAAATAAGTTGCTGCAATAAATTCTAGCCTGCGGCGATGTGCATTTTGCCTTAGTTTCGTTCATATTACAGTGCAAATCTCCAGCCCATGATTGATGTCATTTTGCAAAAAAAGATATTTGAGTGCCTCTCACACTTTTCTCATAAGCAGTGCACTCCTGGTAATAGGATTAACAGCATATAAAAATTATATGAATGTACATCGATTTAAGGCAACGTATTATTCCTTTGGTTTGAACCTTTTACTATGCACCTTTAATTACTTGACTTGTATAATATCTGTATTCATTATCTTGCGCCGGTTTTATTCCATAGAGTACTAAAAATGATCTTTGGGAACATATGGTTGTCCTCCTTGTTGCATGCAGAATTTTGTTTCTCTTTACTTCTAGTGCAAAATCAATTTCTAAAAGATTAAAATTTATATAGATTCAAGAACACAGCTGAACTCTTCTCTCACTAGCAAGAAATGCTGATCCGTTAAATATGCATTTGTTACATGCACATGTATATTACTGCATAATTCTATAATGCACTGTTAAATATTTAGAAATTTCAATTAACTCTTAATTTTGAATTTATTTAGAAATATAATAACTTTCGAAAAGACGGTAAATTGCTTCAACTTAAAACAAGAAATAGAAAAAATTAGTTAAAGGTAAATTTAATTATTTTAATAGTAAAGTTGCATATTTTAGATACAATGAAATTATTAATTATTTTCAAATGTGCACCAAGACCATTTGCCAAAGAAGAGCTTCTTGCAACAACGTTTCATTCATGGATGATTCTAATTCCAGACGGGGATAAACCATTGCTTGCAATTATCAACTAGATATAAGTTTCAACTTTTACCTTCTATTTGGTAAAATTTATTTATATATTTCTATACATTTGCAAGATATGATTATGTATTCTTAATTGATCAGCATTTGGAAACCGAAAATGCAAGTAATTTTGTAACATTTTTAAGTATAAAGTAAAATTCAAATTAGTTGAATATGATTGTGTTGGAATTGCATTGCATAAGCCTGTATATGGATCAGATTACACATAAAACGTCAAGTCGATTTATTTGTTCCATAAAATTATCATCTTAAATTAATATTATGGTTAAATGCTTAATCACAATATTTATCTGCAGCGTATGAGCAAAAAAATGTTATCAAACTAGCCTTTTCATTCCTGATAATATCCTTATATCGATTTTTCAAAATTTTTATGTATTTATGTTTTTATCATAAAAATATGGCGTACAATGTTAATTAATATAATAGGTTCCTCTTTAGAACTGAAAGAAAGACGAAACAATTGTGTACTTTTCGAAACTAAATGTTGAAACATTCCAGTTATCATTCGAAACAAAATTACGAGACACTTTTGTTAATTTTCGTTACAAAAACACTAAACAAAAAGGTACCATTGTTGCCTAAATGTTTCATTAATTTGTAACCACTAGTTTTGTTAATGTCACCAAAATTTGTTATTGGGGTCTAGTTTGGAGGGGTGGTGTTTTTGGGGGCACGTAGAATAACAATTTATGGCAGATAATATTAAAACTATTTCGTATCATCAAACCAAGCGCGCATAATGTGGCATATATGACAGTCTAGTGAAAATCGCATACAGAACCAGCAAACTATAATTGTATTTTTTAGTTGTGCAACAGCTTTGGATAACAAAAGATATGTCAAGTCAAGTCACATTTGAATCTAATCGAATAGAGATCAGAAAGAGAGGCAAATCCTAAATGTCTCGAAATGCAATAACAGCACTGGTGCCTTCTGCTTTACATGTGGCGAGTACATCATAGGTGGATGGAGTAGAAAAAGCATTGACAAGTTTAACCAAAGAGCATATTACACCTACTACTAGTTTACTGTTTGACTTGGATAAATCATGGGCACCCCATGTGGTCTGGAAAGCATACAAAGGAAGCAATGCGTTGCTGGATGGAAAGCTGACAATAATCGCTCAACTCCAATAGCATTTTAGGTGATATTTGGAGATATTTCGTTATTTGGTTACAAAGTAGTTATTTGTGGTTAATTTGTTGCCAAAGTATGTTTTGTTTTCAAAATTCAATATTAAAGTGACTGCAATAATTTCTTGGTTATTTTGTCTCCAACTGTTGCGAAAATGTTAACAATTGTAGATAAATCAGCTTAGTCATAGCAACATACTTTATCATTAACACACCGCATAAGGTAATGCTTGGTTGTTATATTGTTATACATAGCTGCGTAGAGCGCAAAGCCATAAACTGAAACTTATAATTCATTGTAGTAGCCTAGTACTATGCAAGACGGCATTCTCGGGGGACAAAGAGGGACGGTATCCACCTATTTATTTCTTTTTTATTTTTGGAAGAACGTAAGGGGAAGGAAATGTTATTTTGTTTAACATTATATAGTTTGTTTAACAAGGGATATCGCGCTCAAAGTAAACCAAGAAGTAAAGTCATCTACATACATTTAATTGTTACATGGTTGTTAGCTTAGCATCACGAATAGCAAGTAGGTGATATTTTATCTATATATGTTTTCAGAAAATTATTTTTTCGGCAAATTACTGATGTTAATCTACATTNCCCCCCGGGGTTGAAGTATAATATTAGTATCAGTCTAATGGTTTGAGGGTATGATTTGTTGAAATTAACTGTTAAAACTAGTATTAGCTGTTCGAAAAAATATTAAAAATTTTCTGTATGTGATATGACTTGTGTTCTCCATTTTTAGCTAATCAATTTTTATGAATTTGCTTTTTTTGTTGTGGACATTAGCTCAGTATATCTGCGCGGGCTGCGGGTCCCAATAAACATTTTTGGTTGAAGTAACGGTTCACTAACGTTGATTTTTTGACATAAAGGCATTACATGGACGTTACAGAAATGTTGAATTTGGAACAAACTGGTTGTTTGGACGTGTTCATTACCGTCGCAGCAACATTGAATTTGTAACTTCACTTATAACTCAAAACCAATGTATTAATGTCTTTTAATTGTTTATAACCATTTAGCATTAGTTAATTCATTATACAACAATAAATAATGACATTGTAAAATCATAAAAGAATACTTTATATTCCAGAAATTAACTGGTTTGCACAGATGCATATCACATACATGCACCAAATACATACACAATAAGATATGCGTGATCAAGAAATATCAATTACTAAGTAAGAACTCCAAGAATTGATTCAATTACCAAAGATATAATTATTGAATTATTAATCGTATTCATTTGCCTTAGAATTGTGCTATATATTCCTTAGCAATTTGGTAAAAATTTTGGCCAATATAAATTTGAATTGAAAGTTTCGATTTTGAATAGCATTGAAATATTTTTTTTCTAATATATATAAAAGACTATAAAGTAAAAGGTAGTTTGGGTAATTACAAACAATTCTAAGTTAGTGCTGACACTATGCATAAATTTTTCTTACCATCACTTTGATTGTGCTATTGAAAAAATTTATAAGTTGAAATTTTTGCTTTTTGGACAAATTGGCGTAAATTAGTAAATTTTTCAGTTTTCATATACCTAGAGCCAAATATAAGCATAAATATTTACATATTTTCCTTCTTGATCTTGTTGTTGAATACTAATTAAATTTGGTTGAATTTTGGTGACAAATACAATGTGTAATGTGTTTATTTCAAATTCAACTGAAATTCAACGTTGGTACAACCAAAAATGTTTATTGGGGTCTAGTTTGGGTAATGTTTTTTTAAAAATTTGCGAGTTTGGGTTGGTAAATAATCTCAATGGGTAACGTCAACACATTAGTATGGGGCAGCGTCCCATATTTGGGATTAGAAATGAGTGTGGTGCGGTTTACCGCGGTGGCGATTTACACAATTGCGGTGGTTAGCGGTAGAATTAAAACAATTTACATAAGATTAAAAATCTCAAAAAACTATTTCTGTTGCAAAACTAAGAGATTTCACCTATAAAATATTAAAAGTAATTTTTACATATTTCATTGAAATTTGATACTACCCTAATAAAATTGAAGGAAATCACAAAATACCAAAGAAATTGTTTTAAACTTTTCTACGAATGATTCACAATCCAAAAATAAAATTCAGAAATATATATATATTTTCTTATGAAGATAAAATTAGCAATTTTTGCGGTATACCACGGCAAAATTTCATTTATTGCGGTGATTTGCTTTAAAAAATCAGACATTGCGGTGGTTAGCTGTGAAGTTTTTTTTCTCTGCGGTGGCAATAATTTTAAAAAACCTGTTCCGGACTAATCTCTAATTGGGATGTAACGTTCATTCATTTGATAACATGCAAATTATATATATGGGAAGTAATTCATGGAAAAACAGCACTGTTGGTAGTGGCTTTCTCAGTACGCTGACTTCTGAACTGAAAACTTAAACCTCAATAAACTGTTACTTGATTAATACAGCTAGGTCTTTTTGTAATTTTGTAAACTTGTGTTCATTATAATTATAAATTACCATGCAGTTTTTCCTTTTCATTTTGAAGTTTGTTTTAAATATGTGTAAACATATGCAGCAGGCAGAGCATATTGCATTACAGGTAGAATGAAAAATATTTTAGTGTCATATCAATATCTTATACAGAAGTAAATGCTACGATACAAGCACAGACACTAACTTAACAACTACATTTTAGAAATCCCTGATAGTGTGTATGCTGTACGGTTGTCTATATAAAATACTTTCTAAGAGACAACTACATTTTTTAAATATAGACGAGGTTTATTTTTTTTAAATCTGCGCGGCCGGTGCTGGTATGATTTCCTTTGTTGCCACTGTGGGTATGGGTTTGGTACAGATTTTTTAGAAATGTGCAAATGTAAGTTGGGTTGGGTATGAAACAGTTTTGCAACTAGGTCTGCGGAGCACCATTTGAAGTATTTTTTTAAATAATTTCTTATGAAGATAAAATTAGCAATTTTTGCGGTATACCACGGCAAAATTTCATTTATTGCGGTGATTTGCTTTAAAAAATCAGACATTGCGGTGGTTAGCTGTGAAGTTTTTTTTCTCTGCGGTGGCAATAATTTTAAAAAACCTGTTCCGGACTAATCTCTAATTGGGATGTAACGTTCATTCATTTGATAACATGCAAATTATATATATGGGAAGTAATTCATGGAAAAACAGCACTGTTGGTAGTGGCTTTCTCAGTACGCTGACTTCTGAACTGAAAACTTAAACCTCAATAAACTGTTACTTGATTAATACAGCTAGGTCTTTTTGTAATTTTGTAAACTTGTGTTCATTATAATTATAAATTACCATGCAGTTTTTCCTTTTCATTTTGAAGTTTGTTTTAAATATGTGTAAACATATGCAGCAGGCAGAGCATATTGCATTACAGGTAGAATGAAAAATATTTTAGTGTCATATCAATATCTTATACAGAAGTAAATGCTACGATACAAGCACAGACACTAACTTAACAACTACATTTTAGAAATCCCTGATAGTGTGTATGCTGTACGGTTGTCTATATAAAATACTTTCTAAGAGACAACTACATTTTTTAAATATAGACGAGGTTTATTTTTTTTAAATCTGCGCGGCTGGTGCTGGTATGATTTCCTTTGTTGCCACTGTNTAGAACCATATCTTTATAACAGAAAGGGAATCATTCGAATGTCAGTGAAAAATAGGGTAATCTATTGTTCATGTCAATGTCAATGCAGGTATACTTTAGCAATGCCCTGCAAGCAAAGTTATAATTTTGAAAAAAGAGTAATTCAGGTCACCTAGTCATTTATTTTGCAATTTAACTGGGTATTGCTGAGTCTCCGGGTCAAAGCTTATCCAGATTGTATGGGTTACATTTCTTGAAGGCTTTGCAACTCGGAGTATGTCTATGAAAAATGTGTGACGGGAGCACCTTCTATATATGCTTTTTCTGTGTAAATTGGGTTGCTTCCCCATTCATATACTTGACTTTATAATGTTATAATGTTTTTTCAATAATAATTTTTTGATGAGTTACACGCATTTAACTGATTCGCCCCAAATTGCACCGATTTACACCAACTAGATGCTGATAAACAAGGTGTAATTGGCATTTCGTTGCATAAAAAATATATTTGCCTTTTGTGATTTCATATATCCAGGATATGCTAGTTATTAGATAAAAATTAATCGCTTTCTTCTGTTTTTCGTCGCATGTACCCCAACCAATTCGCTCAGTTACTTTAATCACAGCCTGGCCATTTGCGCTGCAAAAAACGTAAGGAAGCAAGTAGGATATTGTTCAAATATTATGCAAGTCCCTAAAATACAGAATATCGCAAATTCAAATTCAAAAAAATGGTTCGTCAAACAAGTTAGAAAGTTTTACAAGTAAAGAAGTATAACTTTGGATCTATATTTGTTCTATTAATAGCAGTAGTTATAATAAGGAAGACCCCTTTTCCAAATTTGAAATTTTTCCTCTGCTGGCTCAGTGATATCAAGAGCTGATTTAATTAGTGACTCACATACTTGGCAGTTAAGTGTAATGATTAATGGATTTTCAAGTAGCTAGTTTAATTAGTGATTTATGACATTTACAGGTTGAATCATTTTTGCAATGATTCATATACACGTTGAGGACAATTTAGTTTACAATGATTCATATACATGTCATAGGGGCTCAATTTAGTTTACATTCACATGTTTTGATATAGTGACTAATTTATATGGCTAATTTCTTTACACGTTTTTGTTAATGTACACGGCTATTTAGTTACTTTGTGCAGTGATATATCTGAAAGTGGACTCTTTGCCGAAAAAATTTATGAGTCTCCTAATGAAATATGTTGGGAAGGGAAGGAATGTTACTGGTTATAATTTTTCTTAAGTGGAAAACTTTACAACTGTTTATCTGCAAATTTGACAACTAATATTGACACAGTTCGACAAAGCTGCCTAAAAATTCCTGCATCTGCAGAGGATATTCATGGAAGAATATAACTCAAATAGTTTAAACTTGTGCTCTTGTTGGGACAGGGTATCAAAGCCAGTTCTCCTTGTATCTTCAATGTATCAAAAGCGCGGTAAATCTAAACAACGATTTTGTGTAATGTGTCATGTATTGTACCTACACCTTTTATGGGGATATCTCTGTGTTTGTTTTTGAACGAATTGTATTGTGTAGAAGATGGATGCCCATTCCCATAAAGAGGTTAGAAACTTGATTGGTACTTTTTACAAAAATCAAAGAACATGGTAAACATTTCACGGTTTTACACTTCATTAAAATGGGAATCAAGAAACGAAGAATTTACAGATGCATAGAGAAGACTGAAACCTTGGGTACAACGTCAAGAAAGATTGGCAGCGGGGGAC